>JBBPKG010000341.1:4093-29292 GCA_038089115.1 Fistulinella cinereoalba | reverse complement strand
AACTGCCCGCAAGACCACTGGTGGTAAGTGAACGAGTGGCAGTAGACAAAGGCAAGGCTCATGTGATGACAGGCAAGGCCCCGCGTAAACAACTTGCAGCCAAGTCAGCTGCTCGCAAGACAGCCGCTAACGTGTGTTTTGTCGTTTTTCGTTGACAGAAGTGCCTGATTGAAGTTGTACAGACGACTGGTGGTGTGAAGAAGCCTCATCGGTTCCGCCCTGGTACGGTTGCTCTTCGTGAAATTCGTCGGTACCAAAAGTCGACGGAGCTGCTCATACGGAAGCTACCTTTCCAACGTCTCGTCCGCGAGATTGCACAAGACTTCAAGGTTTGTCCCTTCGATTGACATGGTCATTGTGCTGACAGGGTCGACAGACTGACCTACGATTCCAATCGTCTGCCGTGATGGCCCTGCAGGAAGCTGCAGAGGCTTACCTCGTCTCACTGTTTGAAGATACCAACCTTGCTGCTATCCACGCCAAACGTGTTACCATTCAGCCCAAGGATCTTGCTCTCGCACGGCGGCTGCGCGGAGAGCGTTCATAGATATCTCATCCATTTCATTGTATGATTACTGTATTTCCCTTACATCTTCCAATGCTTCTTTAATACGCACTTGCCTGATCTGTGAGCCAGTGGTTTGAGCCAATCAGCAACTCGGTAGACTAGCTTAGACTTCATCTGGAAGTGAAAGGGTAGCGTCCGATCTGGTAAGGATGGTTTATGGAACAATTTCGTTGTATAATCATAGCGAATTTGGGTAGGAGTTCACTGAATGGTCAGGATATTACCCAATGACAAGTATGACAGAAACGATATGGTCAGTCTCCATCAATTGTCGCACTTGGATATCACCACCGTGTAGGTCCGCTCGTCTGATAACCACGTCACCAGACAGAAAATGATGGGGGTCCATATCTTCGGACCCGGCCACCGGTAGACCAGCAGCCCCGTTTCCCCTAATGGATTACTATTTTCCAGTTGCTTACCAGGCACAAGATGTCATCAATATCTTTGAACCAAGATGCTGTTATGTCAGAATGAACGTATCGATGACCGGATGGGCTCTTTTTTTATCGCAGGGTTCAAAGCAAGCAAATAGTTTCAAGCCGTAAGTCGTGTAATTTCGATAGCATGAAATTGAGTTCGCCGCCGCACTGGCAAACAGGACGGAAAGTAAGCCGTTTAATCCGACCCAGGAAGCCGTTGACTGCGCTTGCCAAGACAGTGTATTGAACGAGGTGAACGCCATCACCCTGATTGAGTCAGATTGACATGCAGGGGATGTAAGCACTCCGGCTTACGTAGATCCCAGTATCTACCACATATACCGCCTGTGATATTGGGTACCGTACCTGAATAGTACCCATTCAGTATTTCTGCCTTTTGGCTTAGTGGCTGAGCGCGGCGGTCCGGTCATTACAGGGGAGTTCCGGCGCGTTCAAGTTGGGAGTCATATCACATGCATGAGTCAACATGGCAGTGAGACACAGGCTCAAAATCACCTGCTGCTTTGGTGCTGACTAGGCCACGACTTTGGGGTTATCAACCTGGGGCCCGTACTCTCTGATCAGCGCAGGAATGTCTGATAGTGACGTTGGAAGAACGAAGTGACGACGCGTGACGCGTGACAGGTGGTTGGAACATGGGCCCAGTCAGCGCTGGTCGATGGTCTACGTTTGTTCGCCAACCCATGCCGTGTAATCACTGAGTATTGTCATCGTCATCAATGCTTCTTTCGGCGACGACTCCCGTGCGCAGTCCTCCGGAAGAAAAGACTCCAAATGGGCTGTACTTGCCAAATCAAAAACTGTTTCTACCGTCGTCTGCCTTGATTGACACTCGGGGTGCTCCAGTCAGCGCCTTCGGCGTTCTTACTCACTGACTTCCCCTTGAGAATATGTGGAATGCCCTCTCGCGTGCTGTTTGCGACTGAAAGCAGGCTCACTCAGACCGGCGTTGTATGGAACTGGAATAGCCAGGTGTGCCGACCCGTACCCCAGATGCTTGCACCCACTTTCGCCATTCTCATATGGGGTTGCGAGTGCACCGCAAACGAGTCAAAATGGGCACTGTCTATCAAGTTGACGGTTTTCGACATGGTCCCACCTGGATACTACTTCCACGACTCAATTACAACGCGGAGTCGTGTTCATTTAGCCAAAATAACACGAGGAATTTCTGGATCGGTGACTCGGATTAACCCGGTGGGTCCATGGCAGACAATTGGGGGTTCAATCCCACATCTTGGTGCTACATCAGTAATACTCAGACGATCCCTTGCGGTCAAGGGCGCGTTCTTTCCGTCCGTGTTAACGCTACTTTAGTCGAGGACTTGCAAGCTACTGTTGTCTTCGCTGCACAGCACATATTGAAGGTTCATGTGAAGAACACAAGGTGTGCCATAGATGTTTCTTCATGGATTGACTTTTAGACTGTCTCATAGACACGATTTCTTTGGACGTATTCTCGGCCCCAGCTCCCTGTTGATCTGGACCCACTATTTACCGCAGATTTTCTCTATGCTAACGGGCACTCAAGTAGCGTCTCAGGCAATTTATTCCTTTCTATTGGTTTTCCCGCTAATGATCGAGCCCATGTGTAGCAATGACTGTTTCCCCCTATCCCTAATGGTTTGGGGTTTATCTGGCCGCGGCCAACAATAACGTGACGATCTCGGCAGGTATAGGTGCTAATGATTCCGTGGGTACCGGTGGCTGTTGGGCGATAGGTGCGGGACACTGTACATTGTTACCAACCCTCAACTTAAGTGCGATCCTCGGATTTGTTGCCGATTTCAGATTATCTGATAAGCCCGTTTGGGTGCTATGTCATTAGAGTGTCCATTGTCCTTCCCACTGGAAGCCACGTCACTGCTAATGACTACCAGAGCTTGAATACCGATCTGTCTGGGGTAATCCGAGGAGGTGGAAGTCCATTGTTTGGTATGTCGACTTAGCTAACCTACAAGGTGCATTCTTCGAAGCAATGCCAGTAACTCAGTCGCCTATGCCAACCTTCTCAACTCGTTCCAATCCAAACTACCCTCCCTTGCCGAGGAAGAATGGTCGGGATGCTATCCCTTCCCATGTGCCTTCTGCTGTGGGGCGCTGATGAACTCTTCAATTCGACGCTTGGTACTTGGACCAACGAAGTTGCACAAATCCCGGGTGTCGCAATCGAGACGAATGCCGCTAGGCTTTACCTTACTTTCAAGGACTACATCCTCGGTCCCGTGGAGGTAGTTAGATTTAATGTAGCAACCTTCGCGTTGGCATTCCCGCTGCCTCGTGGCTCATTCCTGAAAGCGTGTTCATAAATACGGCTGCCACGAATCAGCTTTCCGGGGCGACGACGGGCGTGCATCGTATCATGATTGCGGCCCGATTGGTTACTCGACCTCGACTCGTGTTTGTAGGCGGCATTATCGCTGCCCATCCCGAAGACTTCAACGCTACCCATCCCGCGTGGCCGATCTTCTTGTGCAGGAGGCCAACTAGGGCAGCCATCATTCTCGCTTACTGTCCCTCAAGAAACAAATTGACCCAAAGAATATTTTTCTGGTTGCGCAGGGCGTGAACTCGGAGAATTGGGATGCCGAGCAGTCTCGGAGCAGATATGCTCATTGTAGAAATGGGCGCGAGTCAGCATCGCCGCCGCCCTATTTTTCACGCAGAAATTGTTTATCTATGCACTGTCATTCCCTTCTATGTGCTAAAACTCTTGGATGCCTGTATCCGTGTAAATTGATCTTTAACCCTTGGCTGGGCGGGCCGCGATCGTTCCGTGACAATGATTTGCTTAGTCAGAGGATGCTCTGCCACCATTCTTCCCAGCCTAAACACGCAAAAGACTCGTTTTATTACTTTCACTCATTCCTTTGGTACATGACTGCATATGAAACTAATGCTTCGTCCTGAATGGAGGCTCTGGCCTATCTCCACGTTTCTGGGTATTTTGGACCTCAAGACCGGCGTCACGATTGCGCTCCTCTTCGCGGTGAGTTCCACACGCCTCGCCCTTGCCTCGCCAGAGGCCAAAAACGAGCATGGGGGGAAGGCACGCGCCGGGGACGCAAGGACTCACCCTGCTTTCAGCTCTTTAACAAGGTCGCAGGCGTGTACGGTCTCATTTCGGTCTTAATGGGCGCCGGAGGGTCCTTTGCGCAGCTCAGCCTGTACCTGTACTCCCTCCTTGGTTTGGTGGCACTCGGCTGGGGACTAAAGGCGGTCAAACAGGTCCGTCCCTTCTCTCATATGCTCCTTCCCTTACCTTTCCCATGCCGGTTTGTGTACCTGATATTGATGAGATCTCCCAAAAACTTTTTTTTGGGGTGCCTTTGTGTTGGTCCAGGAAAACACCCAGCACACGCTCTACTTTGCCCACCTCTTCTTCGTCGATCACGTGTTCTCGACGGCGTGGACGCTCTTCTTCGCCGTCGTGTGGTGGGTGTATACCCCGCACGACGGCCGCCGCCCAGTCAACTCAGCTGCGCAGGAGGCGATCCGACTTGGAGCTGGGGTCAACTATACGATGTCCGAGGAACAGGTGGCAGCAGCGGCCAACATTCTCTGGCACGAAGAAAAGGGCGTCGCGGCCGCCGTCATCGTCCTGTCCTGGCTTGCTAAGGTGAGTATTGCCTTGCCACACCCCCGTGGCGGTGTCTAGTGATGCGCTCGGATCGCTCGCTGAACCTGTGTACCTCAAGATATACTTTGCGCTCCTACTCTACTCGTATGCCGAGCACTTGCGGAGGGGCACATTCAATGCGATTCGGAATTGGAATCTGCATTCCCCAGTGGCAGCTGGCTACGATCCAGCATTCACGGGGGAGGAGGATGACAACGAGGAGTTTTACATGTCTTCCCTGCCAAATGGACACCATTCCAATGGTAATGGCTCCCATCTGCCAGAGTTCGTCCATGCGCCAGGGAGGAACGGACGTCATTCCGCAAAACAGAGTCGGAGCTCGCTAGCGAAGATCACTATACCCGTGCAGGGAAACGGGGAGGTCCTCTTCGAGGAAAACGGACGATAAATACCACCATCTTACACACATCCTGGCATCTCCATCTACGTCCCCCACCTCATCCCATTCTGATGTGTTGCTTTCGCCCTCTCGTTCCGTGTAGATAGATAGAATGGAGGGAACCGTTCATAAGGTGTACACCGCATCCCCATCTAGTGTCAACTGACCCGCGCTTTCTTCGCTTCAGGCTCCGGGTGGCGACTTGACTGAGCGGTAGCTCCGTTCGTACCATTACTATATCTCTCCTTTATATCCTCTACCCATCTCCCACCTTCCGCGCCACTGAACAGCCAAACATGACTGTATGAGGTCAGTAGCGTGGTCTGGTCCATAGCATAGAACCACATGTTACCTTGTCAGGACCCTCATGGGCTCTGCCCGGTCAATCATTTCGCTAGACCTTCTCTTTCCGTTTGTCTGAGATTGCACCACCTCGAGCGTACTTTTGCGTTTCGGGAGTGGCGGAAGAACCCATTGCAACTGTTCGCATAGATGGTACACAATCTCGTCCGCATCGCCCAGTAGAACAATCTAAAACCGGTTTTACTTCCGAGTGCAAGCTGTCGAAAGAAAAACGTACATCAGGGTTGATGTGTCTTATTGGTGTCTTATTGATTAGAATCTAGTGCAAGGAACAATTCTGTCGCGTGTCAACGATTCTTGGACATCTACTTACCTGTGGTACGGAATGTGGCAAATGAGCTATGCCAAGGCACATTAGTAAATTGGGACTCGATCAGGTTCTCCACGTACACAGGATCTCAGACACGGGAGAGACCTTGAGCGATGTCCCGATGACTAACAAGAGATCGACCTTGTCCCGGTCGTCTATCAAGGCTTGACCAAATTCGTCCGTGAGCTTCTCCCCGAAGAAGGTGATATCTGGCTTCATGCGTGGAAATGACGGAGGTCAGGACGTCTCTTTGCCGGCAGCGTACGGAACGAGACGCACCTTCATCACGCCGACAGGCAGATCATCGCTCGCGTCACTATCGTCATCCCATTCGTTCTTCTTCTTCCCTCTCTTTTTCGAGGATTTGCTCTTTAGTGCTTCCGAAGCTCTGTGCGCATCCAAGCATGCTTTACAAAGCGGCACGCGCTGTTCGAGGACGTCACGCTCGATTTCGGAACCCGGGACCTTGATTCGACACTGGAGACAGGAGGCCGTCTTGAAGGAGCCGTGACATTGCAAGACCCGCGTCACACCTGCAACCGACTCGAGAGTGTCGATATTCTGCGTATAGTTCTGTACAAGGTTCTATTAGTAGGCCAGTCAACAAAGACAAAGTTAGTATTCGTACCCGGAGCAACTATGATTCAAGTATGAAATTTCTTTGTGAACATATCTGCCATCAAAGCGAAACAGCACCTTGTCTTTGTCCTCTAGGAGCTTGATGAATTGGTGGCAAGGAGATGGCACAAAATTAGACGGGTATATTTGGCTTGGGCAATACTGTCAGATAGGTATCCTAGGATAAGGTAGACAATACCTTGCGAAAGAGCTGTGCGGGTGTCATTAGTCACCTTCGATAATCAAATGAGATGATGAACTCACTAGAATACTAGATTTGGACAAAGGGGTTAGAATGGCTCCAACAGCATGCAACAACAGACTCACCTGCGGGATTCTCCTTGAAGTAGTGTATGTCAAACCTGAGTCGGGTGAATAACACCGATTTGATAATAAAGAGCACACGACGAACATTTGCTGAGGATCATCCAAGTCGTATTCTCCCTTGCTCTTCAGCGTGGCGTAGAGACCGTTACGAGACCTGAAGTCTGGTATACCACATGAAACACCTGAAAGCCTTCAGGATTGACACAAGCTACCGGAAGGAATGGTCTCGTACTAATGCCTGCACCAGTCAGGACCACGATACGCTTCGAGTTAGCAATAAGAGAGACCGCATCAGTAATCGTGTTGTATTGAGGAAGCTTTTCTCTAAGGTGCAGTCTGTCGCATGTAAGGGAGCGGTGGAGTCAGCCTAAGTACTTGTTCACAGTAACACGCGACCCACTCTCTGGACATCGCCACCCGAAGGAAATACATCAGCGTTTTGGGGTGCTTGCTTCTAAGTTCCGGACACTGGACGGGGTATGAGGTGCGGAAGGGCCGAAAATATATGACATACTAAACCAATACCAAACGCAAATAACAGTTTGACAATGGGTATATTTTGCACTAAAACGTACTCTCGAACAAATGAACTCATCCCTATATTCAACGAATCACCGAGGTGTTAACACGATATCACTTGGTAAGCACCCACCATACTCCTTGAGGTGACGCATCATTATTCGAATCTCATCCCTCGTCCAAGCTTGCACAGCTGAAGGAAGCTATGAGCACATGTTGCCATTTACATTATGAAGCAGAGTTAGGGGAGGACCACACCTACCCACCTTCTTCTTCCAATGCACGGACCTCGGCAAGGTCAACATCGTCATCCGAGTCGGCTTCAGCAATTGTTTCAGAAGGTGCATGTTGTTCCTGCACGAGGAGAGAAAGATCCTCAATATCTGAGGCCTCTGAATCACTATCAAACTCTGTCATCTCGGTGCATATATCTTTGCTAAGCCCATCCAGAAGGTCCTCGATGACGTCGGGGTCAACGTCAACGTCCTCCGCGGCACTGAGGAACACGCGGAGCTGAAGGGCGTGCAATGGGCTCAGAGGCTTGGATATCATGACCTCATTCTGGCTTGGGGGTTTGTGAGGTTCCATCCCACTCATCTGGCTGAAGGTGATGGTCGAAGCTACAAAGTGCATGTTGCGGGCCGTTCTTGGCGTCAATCAATAAAGTCACGTGATGCAGCACTCCCGAAACACGTGATCAGGTGCATTATAGGCAGATATGGCCGGACGCGTTTCTTTCTTGTCGATCATCATGTCGCCGCGCACAGACGCGTCGCATCTGCTCAGCTCGGACGATTCGAGCGCATTCGAATTCTTCCCTTCCTCCCCAAGCTCGCATAGATTCACCTCCCCAGCCGCAGACTTGGAGGGATGTCGGGACGTGCTAGCGTCGACGCGACGCTCGCTACCTCTGGAACTGATCGACCACATTGTAGAGCTCTTTTATCTGAAATATCGCTCTTTTCGAGCACTTCGGGCCTTCTCGGAGACTAGCTCGCAATTTCGAGTGATAGCACTGCGGAGATACATGACGTCGTTGGACATACAATCTGCAAAACAACTTACCTCACTCTCCAAGATGCATGCATGCATGCTCTTGCAGACGAACGCCGCATGGAAATGCCAGGGGTTTCATTGGGTCAAGTAAGCAGAGCGCATATATGCTGCGGTCTCCAACCTTTAGCCTGTCTTGTCCAGGAACTTGACCGCACAAGCTGGTGACCTCGCAAAGGCACCTTGGAGTCCGGGCCTTTTGAGCAGCTTGCAAACGCTTCAGATTTATTTTTCGAGGGAGGTGAGATCGACGCAGGCGAGTAGATTGAAGCAGATATTCGTCGTGCCTTTCACGGGTTCGCCGATGACACACCTCACCTCGCTCATGCTCACGGGGCTTTGGCGCATTGACGTCTCGCTCTTGAGTATGGTGTCTGGTACCTTTCCGGGATTGATATCCCTCCATCTCAGCTGCTCTGAGCATCTCGACGTATCTTGTTGCTGGACCTGCTTCGAAGACAGCTCTTCAGCTGTCGTCCATTCTCCTATACCTAATCATTTCCCAACGGTGACATTGTTGGCAGTGCGTCCTTCCACCTTTCCCACTAGCTCACCGAAAAACTGTCGTAGAACGCGTTCGGTAAGGCATTGAAACCACTTATCAAGTTAACCGACCTTCACTTGGGAATATTTCTCTCGGACGAAGAAATGCTCGAAAACCACATCGACCACTACGATAGCCCAAAAGCCTATTCACGCGCCGTTTGTGCCGCCTTTGGTCAAAACCGCGACCTTGCACACACAACGGTTCTTAGTCAGCCAGAATCCTCCAGCGCCGCACTTGTCGACCATATGTCTTACACGATGGGCGAGGAGGACCACGCGAAATCCGTGAATGAGACTTTTGAAGAGGTTCCACCATTCCCCCATGGCCCCGAGCTGTGTCCGATTTGCTCGATCATTGTTTCCGCTCCCGCTGTGCGCACACGCGAACTCGAGGCAAGCCTGGCACTCGCTCAGAAGCTCAAGTCCTTACGAACAATTGGCTGGAGTTCGTTCTTCACATGGAAACAAGCGTCTGAAGAAGAAAGGAATATTGGGGACTGGAAAAGGATGTCCAAGGCTTACGTTCTTCGTAGAGGTGGGAGGGTGCGGGTAAGAAGGCGGCCTTGGGACTAGCGTCATAGGTGTGCATATAGGCATCCGAACCTGGCGGCTCTCGTCTTGCTGTGTCTGCGTTGCTATAGCCTCTTTCTCTGCTTTGCATGTGCCTTGCGACTTTATGCTACACAAGAAGACGACTTCACACTTACTATCGCGGAAGATGGTGCCGTAAGCGTGAAATTCGGATATGTTCAACGCATATTGCCAAGAACAGTGCCACAGAAGCCAGAAGCATGTCCCCGGGACCGTGGGCGGAGTGGTGTGCAGGATGTCCACCAGTGTAAATGAATAATGGCACATATGATACTGCCTAGTGGAGGGCAATGCATAATGAGCCACTTGGTAACAAGATTAATCACCTTCCACACTTTGATCGCAAAGCGCCAACAATTGCCCATAAATTTAAGGATGTCGTCTGTCGGCCGTTAGACTTTCTCCCCTCGAGTGGCGAGCGGTCATCACCCCCGAGTCCCCGGTCCCCAGCACCCTCAACACCCAACTTTACTTTGCGATTCTTCCTATTAATCAATTAAGATGCGGGCGACCTCTGTGGCTCAAGCAAGCTCCAAGACAGCAGAGTTTGCGCGTCTCTTCGATGTAATGAACCGCGTCGCGACCCGACGTGCCCGAGCCCTTACCGGGTCAACGAGCACCGACCAAGTTATTTCTGCAGATGATATCGCCAATGTGCCCGCAGAGTTCGCCCCCGTCCTCAAGAATTTATCCACGGTCCTCTCCTTGCGCGCGGTACGAGACGAGGAACATTCGCGCCGACGCACCGAGGCCACATCCATGAACACCCACGCATGCCACGGTATCAAGCTCCATGGTCCCTCCGGAATGCCCCCAGCGACACTCTCTGCGGAAGATCAAACTCCACACGACATCGATGCACCAGCGGCGCCCTTCGAGGACAACCTAGAGAGGACGAGTTTCCCGCTCGAAGAACGCTATCCCTTTACATTCAAGCTGATGTTGCACAAGCTGTATAACCTGGACGAATGGGCGGAGAAGGTCGAACGTGCAGTGGAGACATCCAAGGCGCAGTTCAGGCCCCTGGCGGAGCGCGTCCCGAACGTCGTTAGGAACATCACGGCGACCATCAAGGAGAAAGGCCCTGTGGGGAAGAAAAGCGGAGTCCGTCCTGTCCTCGGTCATCGTGGTACGGCCAAGCCCAGGTCGTACTCGCAAACATATGCATATGTCTCGCCCGCAAAGTTAGAAACCAGCCGTACGTTGAAGAAGAGATGCGTAGGGAGAAGAAAATCCATCAGTGGTCCTATGTCGCTAGGCGTATGGGTGTACGATGCGGCCGTGTCTGCCACCGAGGTCGTAGGCCCTCGCTCTGCGGTAGATATTGCCTGTTCCAGATCGAGAGATGCAGATGGGATGATGGAGAACCGTGGACGACACCGATCGTTGACTGCGCTGGAGGAAATTCAATCCCGGGATGCCGCCAGACGTCAAGTCAACAACCCTGTCCCATTCCCTGAAATGGAAGTCATCATTACACCAGAGCGATCGCCGGCTCCGTCTATGAGGTCGGTGCGAAAGGTCGCCGGGAGGAAACGAAGAGTGGGGTGAAGAAGAGTTCCGTGTTCATCATCCTCGCTCCCGAATTATGCAAGAGAGCCACGGCCAAGCGATTTCTGTGCCTTTGACACCTGGACCCGTGAACAAGTACGCTACGAAAGATAAGTTTTACAAATGATTCACAGAATCAATATTTATTATAGTACCAATTGACCTGACACGAACCTGGTTGCTACTAGTACTTAGTTTTTTCTTCCTCTTCTTCAGAGCGACGCCTTCAATTTGTACTCCATGTATAGTATCCGTGATTGTATGCTCGCATTTTTTAACTTGCTGAATGATTCAGTTGACGGTTTACTTTGCTTCGATCGGAAGCCTTCGATTGGTTTAACGGTCGAAGATCGATCGTTGCGAAACTTAGAGAAAGCGATCGGTTCCGAAGACGACTCGGCCGCCACATCGGGATATGGCCGCGTGGAATATTACCGTCATGCCAATCGGAAGGCAGGCGCAGCTGCTGCCAGTGGTCCTGACCGATCTGACCGGTCAAGTTAAAATTATCACCCTAACTTAGGCTCAGCTATGCTCACCGCCGCGGCGATCTGGGAGTACTCCGATGCATTGAACGTCATGGCGTGCGCAACTTATCTCACTTGCCAGTATTCGGATACGGACACCGCCAAAAGGGATTTCCGGGCCACCAAGTACATCACTCGTGGCATGGTGCCGGTGTATGGCTCTGGTAAGTCGAGTTCAAAGATAAGTTGCAAGCTACCACGGTCCTGCACCATGTGACTCGGTTTCCCGCACTAAACACCGATTACCCCGTCAGATCTCGTCAGAACTGCTTGCCCACCGCTGGGCCACAGAATGACTAGCATACGTCTGAACACGTGAATATTTATATCAGAAGCTGAAGAAACTTCATTGGGCTCAAGTTGGTGACTGCCAGGAGACGGTGATTCTTATTCAAGTTGATACTAAGTAAGTCCTTTGGTGGGTGACAGTACGGTCCCGAGCCGGCCAGTGCGCTTCTTCGAGTGGGCTTTGCTGGATCGAGGCTGGGTCTCTGAGTTGGATAAATGAGCATCAGCATCCCGTTTCACCATCGGGGCACCTCGACGCTAGTTGCAACACCGGAGAAGTTCCTGATAGCAATCGTCCGTTCAAATTTGTTCAAATGCCACCGGCTTCCGGAGCCCTTCAGATGCAGTCGTAAGTCCAAAAGCCGGACTGGACCCGGTTCACGCGGGGACTGGAGCGAGATTACGAGCGTACAGCCAGGGTAGTTATTGAGTCCGTTCGAACAGGGTCAATCTCACTGCTCCTCCAAGCCGTGCGTCCGAGTATAGGCCGCGTGTCTGATTTTTGGCCTTTGTTAGAACAATCCTCACACCGAACTCCTTTTATCAAAGATGCGAATCGGAATCTGGATCGGGCTGCCTGATCTCTTGTTGGTAAGAGGAACTCCCTGACTCCGGAGTGGCGGTGGAGCTCTAGATCGGAACACCGACATCTTGCGAACTCCCGTCTCCACGAGCTATGTTTAGTACTTCGAACTCCCGTACTCTACTGATAGCCGGAGTATCGACTAAACTTATTAGTTCCCGAAATTTGATGAATTCACGGAATGCTTGCCAGCCGGAGCGATATTGACGAAAGAAGCTAATTTAATCTATGTATTGAATCAGAGTGATGTCATCTGTGTCCACAGTTAAAATTAGAAGGCGGCAACTCTACCAGTAATAGCGCAGATGGGAAATGTGTGTTGTTTGTGGAAAAGGAATGTCTATGCTGTGTCTCAAACGAAGGGGTTGTACCAACGACAAGAGTTCATGAAAAATGGGAAATTAAGGATCGAGCTACCTTCAGTTGTTCTTTTAATAGGTGAGTAGTGTAGATAAACTTTGAATAACTTGGAGTGAGAAGGTTGCCAGACCATAGCGGCAAAGTCAATGATACGATCCAAACCTCGGATGAATCGGGTCAGAGGTGTCAGTCTTTGAATCGACCATGGCCAGGCATGATTTCCCGGTCATGGGACTGAATAGCCAGAAGCAGCTAGCAGAGCGGTAAATCAACTGGATGAACGGGTGACATGCACAACGTCGACGCCGCTTTTGCTTGCAGTGCTTGGCTCGGAGGACATGACCTCCCTGCACAGTTTACTGCGTTTGCGAATAGAAAAACCATAGAAGAATAAGGCCTGAGAGATGGATGAGTTACCGTGAAAGGGCTCCGTAGAAATTGACTTGCAAAAGGGATGGGGACGATGGCGAGCGCAACGCCTGCGAATAACACGTTGGCCCATTTGTAACTTAGACAAGCGAACATTTCATTTGCAAAGAGTGGAAAGGCGAAGCTGCCCATGTTACCTGCGAACACAATGGTACAGTGAGCATTCAAACATCTGTGTAGAGAAGATTTAATGTACGGCATAAGCCCTGTCCAGCTAGAGCGGAGGATGTGTAGGGACCATAGCTTTTTGAGACAATCAGATACTATCAAACCATTCCCGGAAAGTTGACTTACCAGTCTGCCATATAAAGGAAGACGACCAAGTATGTAACGTAGGCACCAAACATGAAGATCTAGACACCAAGACAATCAAACCGTTTTCCAGGGGAACCGTTATGGTTCGGACTTGCCGTCAATGCAATAACTGGGAAGATCCAGTGAATCCGTGGGGAGGCGGTCCATGCAAACATGAACATCGCCAGGGGAAATAGCACTGCGACCAGACATGAAAGATATAGTCTAGCTTCCGGACCCTTGCGGGCAACGTTCTCTCTACAACTCGATGTTTGAGGCTGAGTGCGTGGGCTGGCTGTATGGGCTCCCTCACCGATACAATTTATTTTGAAACATGTCTGTAGCCACCCCAATGAATGCACCAACACTAGTATATACGTTAGGAAAAATGGGACGAAGAACAGGAGTAGCGGCTTACACGACGGTAGTGTACACCATGCCACTTTGACCAGGGCTAAACCCATATATTGTCTCGAAAATTGGCGAAATAGAACTACCGCGCCATCAGCTGTAAAATAGCACTGGAAAATGCAAACATACCTGACCAAACAGAATAGAACGCCCCAGGTAAAGAACACCCATATCTACAGAAGGATGACGTTAAACTACCGATCTATTCAAGAGGGGTCCCTTCTCACGCTTATGCTCGCTGCTATGGGTTCTGTGAGCAGTACGACTACCAATGTTCTTTAATTATGGCATTTTTGTCGAATTTTGGAAACTTACGAATAGGCCGAGTGCAGGATATCCAGACCAGTGCCCGTAGCGCTGGCTGCGTCTCTTCCACTCGTGCACGATAATTCGGATTCCCTGTCTCCTTTCGGATACTCTGCGCGAGACGCCGTAAAATGATGCTTTGACGCGTCTCGCAGATAGCGAAGGCAGCGATGATAAGGTACGCGCCGCTGAATCTGAAGAAAAAAAGGACTGCTTCAAACGATGAATCGAAATCAAGTCAAAGTGACAAACATCGCGTGAAGCCATTGAATCCACCGCCATTGAAGATGTGGATTATTCTCGACCCATCCGGACACCATTGGCCCGAACCCAGTGCAGGTCATGTTCACGATTGCAAACAGTGACATGGGAAGACCGCGACTATGGCACCAAGCGAAACGTCAGTAATGGGATGTGATATAAACAAAAGAACCACTCACTCTGATGGCTCCCATATATCTGCAATGGTGCCACCCACCAACGCAGAGCCCGTGGAGGCAAACGCGCCGCCAAGGGCACGCGCAACAATGACCAACTGGATATTATTTGCCCTGTACTGCATTGAGCTTATGCTCTACTCGGGGATTAGGCACAAACATTGCCGCGAGTATGTAGCACAACACGGAAGCAAAGGCAGAGACGATGTAGATTGGTTTTCTTCCGACCTCTTCGCTGAATGCGGTCGAGAAGAGCGGGACAATGGCGAATCCAAGAGGATATACACAAAGAGCCATCGTGGCTTGGAATTGAGTACAGTTTAGGTCACGTATCATGGAATCGTCCCCCAGAGCGAACGAAGAGGCAGCGGTGGCTAAAGATTAAATTAGCAGTACTTCCAAAGACCGATGTAATGTAAATACCTGTAACAGCGGTGAATCCACAAACAACAGCCGTAAGCCACCACTTTCTGGCGCGAGAAAATGCGATGGGGTTTCGTGGATCATTCTGCTTGAATTCGATCTGGATGCACAGCGAGTGAGCAGGCGCGAGAGGAGTCAAAGATGACGGACATAAATTGGCTCAGTCAGAAATGATGCTGAAGTCGGTGTCACAGGCTCGGAGAACGAGAACTTCTCGACGTCTGAGGGACTCTTGGGAAGGTAGCTGGCATCGTCGGAGCCGACATGGGTGGTTGTTAAGGAGTGTTCTGAGTTTGCACGGCTAGCATATGTCGCGTAAGGGATTGTGAGAGTAGACATTTCACAATAGAAAGGAACGAATGGCGGTTGGAGCGAGGCAATGGCGGATTAACAAGCTCGTGCAGTCTCGACTTTCATAGCTCGCGTCTGGCGACAAGTATCATTCCATTTGCCCGGCCCAAATGGCAAGTGGAGCTGCGTTACGTAGCCCTTGCCAGCTTCTAAGGTATAAATGGAATTATACTTATGAGATTTCCAAAAAGCGAGCCAAATGTTCGGGTGCTTCGTAACGATGGTGGCATCGAGTTCACGCGAATAAGTTTTTTGTCCGCCATTGTGGCAAGTCTCAGGCTTGTGTCCATGGGGAAAGCCATGTCAGTAATATGAGAAATTAGGTCGAGGTAAAGGCGTAGGTATCGTACACACTCCATAATGGGTGCGTAAAAGAAGCACATCCATTGAACTAGCGTGTCGAAGGCAACTTGTTGAGAAGACACTGGCAAATAAGGCAATTCAGCTTACCGAGACGTTTCAATCCTCAGAAACTTCAATGACCCCATTCGCATCCAGGATTCCTCTTTGTACAGCTTCGCCTCGGACGCGGAGAATGTCTTCAACATTCTTCAATCTACCACTGTCGGTATCGTCTTTGAACCAACCGAGATTGTCCGCAATCAAATGCCTAGTTTTACACAAATTTACACATGTATCATGAAGATAGTCGGGAGGCAAATTTAGAGCCATGGTCTCGTACCGGTTTTTGCAGCTTGGGCATTGAATCAGAACGATTCCACGTTCGTACGCCCGCTTGGTGAACGTGTGCGCTGAACGGTGGCCACACCCATCAGCCGTGCACGTGAATGCCATTGCAAAACGGGGTTCTGTAGGATCAAAACGGGTCTGATTCGAAATCTCTGGCGCACACGATGAACCCGAGTGTTCGCGCTGAGGCTTGGCGAGATTGGCCACAGATGTGTTTACGCCTAGTCTTGGCCGGAAATGTGATGGAGAAGGTATCCTTGATGATATTCTCGTCGAACGCCATACTGGACGGAGACCGGCAACCAGTCTTGCGGGTAGCATTGTGTTACAAGATGGTAGTATGTGCCGAGGGTGTTACAATCTCCGCGATCGTCGGAGTGTAAATGTCCGCACGCGCTTGTGGCGTGGACTTGCTCATCGACGACGACGATGGCAGAACGATCGCGACGCGCAAAAAGCGGTGCAGACAAGCTCGCAGAGTATAAGCGCGTCCGGGAAGGCGGAAATAGAAAGTGGAAGGTCTGTGTACCCTATCTTTGCCCGATCGCGTCATGACGCGTGCAGGTCGAGGAGGATGTCGCATTGTACGACGAGGTCACCGAAGAACAGTACAAGAGCATCGTCAAGGGAAGGCTTCAGAGGGACGACTTCGTCGTGGACGATGGCGTCAGTGGGTACATGGACAATGGCATGGACGATTGGACGGGCCAGGACGATGTGGACGGTGACGATGAGGAAGAGGACCTGCGGAGCCGCAAGAGCTGTGCGTACACCTCACAATTTGATGTTACACTCGAGCTAACTCCAACAGCTAAACGCAAGGCAGCCGGTGCCTCTGTGAAAGCAAAGGCCAAGGCCAAAGCCCCTCCACCCGCTGCTCAGCCCACCATAAGTGCCTATCGTCCAGCCGTTTCCGCAGAACAAGAGGAAGACTTCTTGGCGAGCTTGTTGGGAGACATTGACACCGCCCCGATACCCGCGCCTGGGCGATCGAGGAAGAGGAAGCCGTCACCTATTCTGGACTACGACGATCTCGCACCCGATCGCTCCTCTTCACCAGTACCGTACCGGAATAGCTCTTCCGCCTACAATGCCTACTCGTCTGATGGGGCTGCGGATGACGGACCTCGCTCCAACGCGTCGTCCAGCGATTTTGAAGATTACACGTTGATGATAAGCCCAAAGAAGAAAGCGCGTACGGCCAACGGACCATCAGTAATGACGCCGGCTATTGAGCGTATGGGCAAGCTGGGGGTCGATAGCGGTTCAGATAATGCATTTGACGCCTCCATGGACTTCTCGGATGTCGATATGAACGACTTCATGGACATCGACGACGTGGATGTCAAACCCCGTTCCCCGATGAAGAAAGAACTCCCACCACCTAAACTCGACTTCAAACCCATCATTTCGAGTACAAACATGGCGAAGAAGGAAGACTTTACTGCACCATCTTGGCTTTCTGTATACAACTCTCTCTCAGTAGCCCCAGAAGAAACCTTGGGAGCGAAGTCTGCGTCATCATCCAAGACATTCATCAATGCCCTCGAGGACGACGGTAGCTTACGGATGTTTTGGCTGGACTATCTTGAACATGGCGGTAAACTCTATCTGATTGGCAAAGTAAAGGACAAAGCATCCAATAATTGGGCGTCTGCCTGCCTCTCTATTCAAGGAATCCAACGCAATCTGTTTGTACTTCCTCGGTCCCTGCGCGTTGTTCAGGAGGAGGACGAAGATGGCCAGGTGGAGATCGTGGAAACCGACATCGTACCGGGGAAAGGAGATGTATATGGTGATTTCGAGAGGATACGCAAAGAGATAGGGATCAAAAGCTGGAAGGCGCGATGGGTCTCACGGAAGTATGCCTTCGACGATAGAGATGTTCCAAAGGAAGCGGAGTGGATGAAAGTTGTGTATTCGTACGCAGGTGAGTTGTGAACATTGTATAGGTACACGAACTAGATGTTTGCAGATCCACAAATCCCCATGGACGCGTGTTCGCCAAATATTGATAAGATCTTCGGCACAAATACAAGCATATTTGAACTATTCGTTCTGAAGCGGAAGATTATGGGACCCTGTTGGCTGACTATCGAAAACGTTGTAGTGGAAAACCAAGGCGTAGGCAGTTCCATCAGTTCGCCCCTCCACGCTGACCTGAATGGCGTAGATCTCTTGGTGTAAACTCGAAGCAAACGTCTCTAGCTTAAAGGATGTGACCCCGATGGGGGACAGTGCCCCGGAACCACCTCCTCTGACAATCACGAGCTTGGCCATCCGTACAGTGCTAAACCACCGCGAAAACAAGCGCGAAATAGTTTGTCTTTCTGCACGGATCTGGCGTGATGGTAGATTTCGATGCATATATACCTTGAAAATGTATTTGACTTTAGCCCGCAGTACAGTTAGATGACCCGACACCGCCAGAGCAATTGCCCTGTTCGGTCCTAACATTCGTACGACCACTGGACCGATTTCCTTCAGGGTTCGAGACTCAGGCTAAAGTGAACGGGAGGGGCAAGATATTATGCATGGCGAACGAATCTATACTCCTTAACAGCTTTCTTTGCAAGTATTGCATCGCTGGTAGATGTCGAATGACGCTCACCGGCTTCTCTAGCCAATTTATACAAAGCAGACCCCGATGTCCTGGTGG
The DNA here is from genome assembly GCA_038089115.1 of Fistulinella cinereoalba. Classification (NCBI taxonomy): domain Eukaryota; kingdom Fungi; phylum Basidiomycota; class Agaricomycetes; order Boletales; family Boletaceae; genus Fistulinella; species Fistulinella cinereoalba. The sequence continues at coordinate 10,626 of JBBPKG010000341.1, read as the reverse complement.
GCCACGAGTTTCTGGGTGTTTCTCTCGACGTCCTATTAGGGCGAATGAAAGACCTGAAAACTGACCACTGGTCTCGCCTCGGGCGATTCCGCAGAGCGAAATGGATTCCGATCGGAAGACAAGGGACAAACGTCAAGCTCCTATCTGGCAGGCTGATGTGCGACCTCGCCAGCGACGGCGCACGCGTACGTTGCCAATGTTCTCGCTTGAAGCGTGACTGATCACTTCTATACATAGAGTATGATCGCCTCCACGACATGGTCTCTTACGGAAATGTGCCGGACACATCTCAAGTCGGAACGGCAGGATATCGACCCCGATGACACGGCGTCCTTTTTTGACGGAAGCGTTTCTTTGCCAGATATGCTCATGACATTTGTGCGTCATTGCGAGCTTGACGCCCATTTCCAGATGGCAATCGCGTCCAAGGTGCAGATATTGCCGTTGACAAGGCAACTGACGAATCTGGCTGGGAATGCTTGGTGAGCATCGCGCATACACACTGCCCGGTTGAATGACTATATATCCGTCCCAGGAACAAGACCTTGAACGGCGGTCGCGCAGAGCGGAACGAATACATCCTGCTGCACGAGTTTCACAAGCTCAAGTACATCTGCCCCGACAAGACCTTTGGCAAGAAAGCTCCCAAAGTCGTCGAGCCGGAAGCCGATGAAGCCGACGGCGAGGGCGGTGGGACTAAAAGTAGCAAGAGCAAACGCGACAAGTACAAGGGTGGTCTGGTGTTCGAGCCCAAGCGCGGCTTGTGGGACAAGTTTATCTTGGTCATGGATTTCAACTCGCTTTATCCGAGTATCATCCAGGAATACAATATCGACTTCACGACCATAGAGCGGTTGCCAGAGGAAGTAGGCACGTTGAGCTTTCCCGAGGGCCCGCGTTCCTGATGTGCGTTGTAGGATGAGGACAAGATTCCGGAGCCTCCAAGCTCCGAAGTGCCGCAAGGTGTGCTTCCCCGGCTCATTGCGACGCTCGTGCAGCGCCGCAGACAAGTCAAATCTTTGATGAAAGATCGGTCGATAACGCATGCAAAGTTACTCCAGGTAATGGATCAGTGACCAAATGTAAACGTGCCAAAAACTGACGGACTTGCGTGCGGCCCAGTATGACATCAAGCAACAGGCACTCAAGCTCACTGCCAACAGTATGTATGGCTGCCTCGGTTTTGAATACTCTCGGTTCTACGCCCGCCCCCTCGCTGCCCTGACGACGTTCAAGGGACGAGAGATTCTGACACACACACGTGAATTGGCTGAAAGTCTGCAGCTGGACGTGAGCACCATCGTCCACATTTCAAGCGTTTCCTGAACGACCCCTCAGGTCGTCTACGGAGACACCGATTCCGTCTTTGTCAACTCCAACGTGACTGAGCTCTCCGACGCACTCAAGATTTCGGCCGACCTCAAAAAGGCTGTCAACGACCGGTACAAGCTACTCGAGATCGACTTGGACGGCGTGTTCGCGCGACTGCTCCTCCTCCAAAAGAAGAAATACGCCGCGCTCAAGGTTGAGGATGGCTCGCGCACGTCGACCGAGGTCAAAGGGTTGGACATGAAACGCAGGGAGTACTGTGCGCTTTCCAAAAACGTTTCTCAGTAGGTCTTCGGGTGATCTATGCTGGATATTCGTCTGACGGCGCTTCGGTAGATATGTGCTGGATCGGATCTTGTCTGGGGAGGCGACCGAGGTGGTCGTGGAGAGCATTCACGAGTATTTGTCTACCATTGGCGCCAACGTCCGGTCTGGCAAGGTCAAGACGGAGGATTTCATCATCTTCAAGGTTCGACCTTGGTTTCATGAGCCGTCTCGATCGCCCTGATGGACGGTTTGTAGCGACTGGGTAAAAACCCCGAGGATTACCCAGACGCAAAGGGTCAGCCACACGTTCAAGTCGCGCTGCGTCTAAAGGCAAAGGGTGGGAGCGCGCGCGTGGGCGACGTCATTCCCTACATCTTTTGTGTTTCACCTGGAGACGAAAGTGCGAAGAGCGCCCAAGCGGACCGCGCCAAACACCCAGACGAGTTGAAGAAGGCGGCTGCCAACGAACTTGGTATCGATTATGAGCATTATCTCGCACATCAGGTGTTACCGCCGATCGAGCGTCTGTGCGATCCCATTGAAGGAACCGACAGGTCCCGTCTGGCTGAGTGTCTCGGTAAGCAGAACTGTTGGCCTCCAAGTCTGCCTGGACTGACCGTCGTTCAGGGCTGGATCCTGGCCGTTACAGAGCCACAGGAGGCTCCGAGGGCTCTGCACTCGCTACGCTGGATTCACAGGTCTCCGATACGGAACGATTCCGAAATTCTGAACCGTTCCTCGTTCGTTGTCGGGGATGCCGAGGGCAGTTGACATTCGCGCCCATATGGGAGCGAGAGGTGGGTCGTCGACAATATCATGCTCGCCAAGCGACTCACAAGTGCGTATGTAGTCGTCGATCTTGCAGCCCTCTGGCCCCATTTGTCCGGCCTGCAACCACCGATTCGGAGAGGCCAGTCTGCAGATGCAGCTCGAGGTCCAGATACGGGCCTGTATCCAGCGGTACTACCAAGGGTGGACGGTCTGCGACGACGCGACGTGTGGCCACCGGACGCGCTCGATGTGCGTGTACGGTCGCCGGTGCGTGCGGCCGGGGTGTCGAGGAAACGTGCAATTGGAGTATTCGGATGCCGACGTGTACAATCAGCTACGGTACTTTGCGATGCTATTTGACGCGGACAAGGCGCAGAAGGCGGCACTTGGAAGTGCCGATTTTGGTATGCATTTTCCCGTGGGAGCAGCAGGAGGCTCACGAGATATATTTCCAGACGGCGTGCGTGCTCTTACGCAACACAGTCACAATGCTCTGTTTTTGGGCGCGATGAGTCGTACGGTGCACAAGTACATGGACCAATGTGGTCGACGGTGGGTCAACCTAGGCGGGCTGTTTTCGACGATGAAGTTGTGACATCGTACCTTTTTGCATCTGTGAGAGATATGTATTAGATATGCTGTATACCTGCCATGGTTCTGTTACTCTGATGAAAGCAGTGGTGGTATCAACTACAAGGATAAATCTAGCAGTCTTCGTCGCGTACGGTCGTATACCGACGTCGGTGATAAAGGAGGGGCAGCCTGCCGTCTTGTTCGTCCGCCGCTACGTCTTCCACGCGAAGCACGCGCGCAATGAACAACTCCGAAGCCAAACCCACGCCTCCAGACGCCTGCTGAGCCTCGCCGCCTCCGCCTCCCTCGCCCAACTCGCGTATTGGCCCAGACACGCGCGCAAGTGGCAACGCAGGGCCCATGAGGGCACATGATAGCGCACCGAGTGTCCCAGAGAAGATGGGCAGGCCGCGCTCCCGGGAGAGGGACCAGGGCACGCACGGGTCGTCGAACGGGCGCGGGTACAGGTCGGGCCGGGCGAAGCGGTCTGCAAGGTGAGCTTGCGCCGCAGAGAGGATGTTGATGACCAGGTGCGGGTCGGGGGACAGCGAGGCGGCGTGGGTGTTGAGTGCGGACGCCATGCGCGAGGGAACGCGGAGCGAAAACGCGACGAGGGGAAGCGGGTCGAGCGCAATCGATGCAAACGAGGAGAGCGTCGCGCCGTGATAGCTCGGCGACGTGGGACAGTCGTTCGGGAGGCGTGCGGTGACGACCGCAACGGACTGGGCGGTCTCGCGGAGGAGCTCGCGGAGTTGCTCGCGGACGTGCGCGTCGTCGATCAACGTGTGGACGCATCTGCGCAAAAACGGAGCCCGCATTGACTTTTGGTCGGTGAGTAACTTGGCGATGTTTAGCCTACTCAGTAAGATGTGCTGACTAAAGATCTTCGGTTCTGCTGGATACGGAATAGATCATCGATCAGTACTTCAGTTCTCGATCGTCTGACGTTGGCGTGGACGAAATGCCAGTACAAGCAACTTTGAAAGGAGGAACTCTATCCGAACACCAGCTCAGTGACGGTGCAACCTATGAAACAGTCGAACGGTGGTATCGGAATCGCCGCCGATGTCGATAACGGCATCGCGTCGCTAGCGAGTTCAAGCCAGGGCCGGCTGGACAAGTGCCAGCCTGACCCTTAGGTCCCAAATTCCATCCGATAGGCTGGTGCTGCTCGACCCCCGCGCTCAACTTGCTGTATCGGAATGATACGGATAATCTAGCGCATGCAAACCATCAGCACGAAGAATGAGGGATCCTGCAGGGAACACGATGCTGGTGGCTCGAGGGTCTCAACGTGATGATGTCCCTGTTTTGTTAGGGGCAAAATCCTCGTCACATGTGTAGCTGTGTGGTCTAGGTAATTTTTCGCCGTCGCAGCACCGTCGGCTAATTCCTTGCTATTTCCAAAAAAAATGGCAGTGAGCTTTAAACCAACTCTAAATCTCGGTCACAATTACAGGCACGGAGGCAGACAAGTCGGAACGAACTCCGATCACGACGGAGGGTGAGCAACACGTTATAGTTGGGCCATCTTCTCGAAGGCGGTCCTGATATGAATCCCTTTTATCGATAAGGTGAGTATCTTGTGGCAAACGAACATGATTATCGACTGAAAACAATAAAGAAGGGAAATCCGCCGATCGGTGAGTGAGAAAGACAATCTGAAACGTTGCATTGGCAATAATATGATCCACAGTGGCAGCTCCGCCGCTTTTTGCCAACGGACAGCTGGAGTACATGAGGCATTCACGCCTCACGATCTCTGCCGACACCAGTGGTATTAAATATTACTATGATTGTCGTGAAATACGGCTGGCAGTCCACCTCATTCAAATTCAACCTGCACTGTGATGTTGCCAGCTACTGATACTTTACGGGTCCAGACTCCGCCATTCGCGTCAAGTTGCTCGGATTTACGCCCTGTAGTTCACGGTGACGATGATCAATGTTCAACTGCATCTGCTCAAAGATTCCCGCTCCTACCCCAACTTGAAAGGGATATCTTTCCCGTGTCGATGGGCCGTGACATAATGGCGGGTGGCGCATCAAGGGTCCCAAGTGTAAAGAGTTTTTTCGAATATGCTGGTGATCGGACGCAGCCGCTCGATGATATTCTACTACAGAACCAGCATGACCATCGCTATTGTTCCTACCCATGATTTCACCCGCTTTTCAACCGCGTATGTCTTGAGACGGAACTTGCTGGCAACGCAGTGACAGGCCATACAGTGATATCATGCGCCCGAAACACGCTGCGGTGGTTGAATGAAGCCTGAGGCTTGCAGGTTACTTAACATGGGCTGTACTTGAAACACATTGTCTGTTCTTTCCGGACCTTCAACTTATCCTGTCATTGTATAACAACATACGTATAGGGTGGGCAAGTGTGTGACGGGCCACTGATGTCGTCCATGGGGCTGACTCGAATGATCGACGATTAGTTTGGCTCCAACTCGAACAGATCACATTCACAACTACCTAGTCCAATACGTATACAGGAATGAGAATATATAGCCGATTCCACACCTATCAATGAGAATATACGCACAACACGCTCCCGGCTCGATACAGGCTGTAGAGATAGCTGCGTTCGGTGTAAGTGACTCGTCAGGCATAATTGGTTGTACGACCCACCGGGAATTAGACAGGTCCGTGGTGCTGTCCAATATGGTGCTTTAAGGTTGTATCCCTCGTGAACGTTTGCGTGCAACAGGGGCACGCCCATTTCACGGGAATATGCTGTTCCCTCATGTGCCTTTCCAGGCTGCACCGCTTCATGGGGTTGGCGAAACACCCATCCCAGTGACATAGGTAGGACTGCGAGTCGTTCGTGACCCCGTGCTGATAATATAAGTGGGCCTTGAACTCTTTCCCCCTTACTGCGTCACCACAGTGTCCCTCGTGGCCCACCCACTGACATATGACCTCTGTCCCGTCAATAACAGACCTGTTGAACGCGAGATTATCCTGACATAGATCGTGGGGAGTCAGGCGAGCCAAGGGATAGAAGGAAACTTACCGTGATCGTCCAATTCTGGTTGAACCCATTTAGGTTGTCTACTGTAAAGAATGAGGTACCTCGCACGTTACTGGTGCTCATGTTGTGTCCTATGGAGTATAAGAGGTTCGACGGCGAGCATTTTATACTAGATGCTTGTGGGTCCCATACCCTCGTTGGACACCACCAACGGAAGGCCATGCACTTGGTATGCAAACGCCCATTAATTTTTGGAAAGGAAGCTTGGCAGCCATGTCATAGCTTGGTTAGCGGACCAGCGCGCGGGGGGTGGCGTTGGCATAGTTGGCGAAGGGATGATGGCGATGTGTTAGCTGGCAAAGGGATGATGGCAATGGTTTAGTTTTCGCACGTGTACGATCTAGTTTGGGCCAGTCGAAAAAAAGAAGAGCTTACCCCCCTTTCCATATTTTACCACAACAGATCCGTGTGCTGTAAAGCGTGAAGCTTCCTACGGGAGATTGCGTTCACAGAACGATTTTTCAACGTACACTCAACCATCCCCAAAGCCTGCAAAAGGGACGCGCTACTCGGCATGTTGACCATTTTCGAGACCGGTCGGCAATGTCAAAAATAG
>JBBPKG010000340.1:0-15335 GCA_038089115.1 Fistulinella cinereoalba | reverse complement strand
AGATGAAGCACATTCAACAGAAGTTCCACTTCGTCCATGATGATCTCATCAGAAAAGGAGAAGCCATCATCTGATACATTCCGACCAGAGATCAGGTCGCTGATATAATGACAAAAGCACTGCCCTAGAAGCAACACTGGAAGTTGGTCCACACCATGGGGCTATGATTGCACTCAAGTGGGGTGTCAAAATTCCTTAACTCCGAACACACACATCACTTCTCTGGTCATCTCTGGTGCACTCTGGGCCTACTTTGGTATCAATTCTATATGTACTTACCTTATTACTCTCTCTACTTACAGGTTTCCCACTGGAGTTGGACTGGACCGGACCAGAGTTACTCAACCCAGCCTGGAGTACATACTATTCACTTAGCAGAGTTTAACAGACCTTATTCAGTTGCATCTCCACCCCCTTTTTAGTATTTTCAAGTCCACTTTCACTCTTCCCTCAGTTGCTTCCATCTTCCTGTGGACTGCATCTGAGGTAAGAACTCAGCTACTTATTGTTTACCTATCTAATGTACTGTAGGACTCCTGTCCACCCTGCTAGCCCCCATCCTAGCATTTCTGCAACAAGGAGAAGCCCTCACCTCAGCTGAAGTCTAAAGAGACTAGTATTCAACTGAGGGGGGGCTGAAAATGGAATATCAGCATATTTATAGGGCAGAGATGTGGGCATATAAGCCATATGAACTCCACTAAGCGAGAAAGGTAAAGTCCAGTCAGGGGTAATGAAGTCCAATTGGAGGAAAGTCGAAAGAAAAGGTAAGTATGAACATACCACTGGAGATCACGCCAGAGAACACCAGAGTAAAGTGGAGGAGGCTGGAGGACAGCAGAGTTCACTAGATCATGACACTTTGGTGTGTCTGGGCCATGAAACGGGCACAGGTATTTGCCCACACATTTTAACGGACTTCATCATTTTTCCATTCGCTTTCTTATCTAATCTTTTGATCTTATCTTATCCGGCAAGTCCCGGACATCTTATCTTATCTCGGCTAGATCCAAGATCCGTTTATCTTATCTTTCAGACTTCTAACCTGTGCAGCACTTAGGTCGAGCCTAGCCCTCACAGCCATTGCTTCTAGTCTAGATCGAACCTAGACGGTTCTTTATGACATCATGGGCTAGACCCAATGACATCACGATGACATCATAATGATGTCATGACACTTATGCGTACACCCTATGCTCTAACCCTTATATCCACCTATAGCGTTATGCGCTCTTATCTCTACTTTCCTCTTTCGTATTTACACACAGACCATGTGCCAAACATGTACATACATGCCTATGAGTATATAAACTCAGGCTCCAACCTCGATGGCTCCCCATCTTGGTTGTCCCTGCATTCTACCTTCAGAAGGGCCAGCCAACTCTCAGCTACTCCTTTGGTTGCACCATCGGACTAGTTTTTCTCATTGGTATAAGCTATCGATGAGCCTTTTACCTTTGGACATGCGACTCAAGTTCGGTCGCAACATTACAACCAAGATCACAAGCCTTGCCCTGACGTCGCCACCATTGCCGCGTGTTTGAAGAGAAGGATGCATAGAAGGTCTCCCACATCCATCCCTTGTGAAGCGTAAAAGAAGTACGCACCCCCATTTGATGTTTAACCTCACTAGCCGGTACCCTGTTTCGTCGTCTAACTCAGATACTTGGTAGTGTCTGGATATTTGGCAAGGAGAGTCTTAGGTGGTGTCAGGACTGGGCCCCTCGACGGAACCATCATGAAGACAGGAGACAACAGAAGAGAAGAGAGCACCTCGAGCATATCAACGCCGTCCGACTTCAGCATTGAAGTCGTTTCTCGTTTATCAGCACCCCGCTCCCGCTTGCAGTCACTGCCACAAGAACCGGCAGCAGACCCCCCCAGATTCCGTTTCTCCTTCGATGACTTAGAACCCCTCTACTTCCCGGAGCAGCAGGAGGGATACGAAGAGAGGAAGGAAAGACTCCTGCAATCGCTGATCGACGGATCAGACGAAAGAGGGCTGAGGGAAATCTTCAAGGAAGAGCAGCGAAAAGAAGTAGAGCAGAGGGGTGAAGCGAGAGTAATCAGTCCAGCTAGAAGGAAGCAGACCAGACGGGTATATGAGGCTAACCCTGTGAAGAAGCGCTGGGAGTCCTATCGCCAGATCATCGAGGATTTGGAACCGGGTGAGGTATTACAGACACCCTATCTACGGCCACACACAAGCCGTCGCTCGCCAAAAAGATATATCGCATCCATCGGTCAATACCAACGTGGTAACGACCCCATTCCTATCGCCAACTTCTACCCCCTCTTTTACCCGCTGTACAATCATCGTTGGGGCCTACATTAGACGAATATCCTCCCCTCCTCATAATAGAAAATGTCTTCCTCTGGTCAGGTGCAGGACTGGGAGATGATGAGCGACTCAGAGAAGATCGCACATATGGCCCAATTGTTCAATGACCAATCAGCGGTGATAACAAGATTGCAAGAAGCGAAGGAAGTAGGAGAGCAAGCCATGAGAGTCATGGAAGCACAGCTGTTGGACGTGCAGCAAAGAGCCCAAGAAGCAGAAGATCGGGCTAAAGAAATTTTATGACTACACGCCTGGGCCAACGACAGCCAAATGACGCAGGCCGAATCCATGGCAGGACCATCGGGCGGTTTGAAGGTGGAGATTTTCCATGAACCAGGATTCTATTACGGTGGAAAGGCCGAATTTGAAGAGTGGTGGATAAAGATGCAGTCATACCTGGATTGCAACGAGAAGCTGTTCTCGTACACCCAAGGAAACAGCATGACAAGGTACCCAAAGTTCAAGCCGTGCGTCTTCGCGGTCCTGTCAAGGCTCAAAGGAGTCAAGGGGGGCAACTATGCTTTTAATGAACTTAGAAAACTGCACGACGGAACGCAGGGGTACACAACATGGCAGGAGTTCAAAGGTATCATCGAAGATTTATTCCGGCCGGTACTTCAGGAAGACTGGGCCACGAAGCAGCTCTCGAGGTGTAAGCAAGGCACCCAGGACATCGATACCTTCCTCGCCAAATGGACCAAATTGCACACTCAGGCAGACCCAGGTGATCGCATGGGGGTAATGTTCCTCGAAGGAGGACTGAAGAAGACAATCGTGGAGGAGATCTACCGCCAGAATCTCCACAAGACAACGGTCTACGAAACGATAGAAGTGGCACGCGCCATAGCAAAGGTGCAAGAGGCATTCCGAATCAATACGGGCGCAACGTCCTGGGATGACACTAAAAGCACCAAAACCCATAATGCCAGGGCCAATCAGAAGGGTCCGGCACAGAAGGGGGGTAAGAAGACCTCCACAAAGAAGTTTGAAGGTGGCAGTGGAGGATCCGCATGCTACAACTGTGGCAAAGAAGGCCACTTTATGAAGGACTGCAGAAGTCTGAAGAAGGCCTGCCCCAAGTGCAAGTGGCTCAGAGGGCAACACAAAAGGGAGTGCTCCAAGGGAGGCTCTCAAAACGCACGAGCAGTGGAAGCAGCTGACTCGGAAGAAGAAGCCGAGGAACCCAAACAGACGATGGACTCGGACCCCTTTGCTGATATCTGTGGCTTAACAAGGAAGCAGCTCGAGGAGCACTTCAAAAAGAAGTATATGAAGCAAGCAGTGGAGCGGAATGGGAAGGGAAAAGGGAAGGCGGCCTGATCAAACTGGGTGACAGCGCCGCATCTGACAATTGCAGATACATGTCATGTAGGACTAATTATTACAATGTACTAACATCTTTAGAAATTGAAGGCGTTACAGCCGACGAGTGCCAAGAGGCGACCCTAGATGGGCACGGCTGGGGCTGTATAACGCCAGTGCTTAATTCCTCTTCACAAAAGGAAGTAAAAATTTTGACAAAACCTACTGACAAAGACGAAATCCCAGATAACATATTCACGAGAAGCTGCTCCCACAAGCGGGAGATATTACTGACGCTACAGGTGGCCCCTTCAAATGCCAAGAAGAACCTCACAAAGGTAGAAGCGCTCCTAGACAGTGGAGCAAACGAAGTCTTCATCAATCAGACGTGGGTCAAGAAGCGCGGTTGGGAACTCAAGGAGCTTCCACGACCAATCCCCATGTTTAATGTGGACAGCACGAAGAATAGTGCCGGAAGTATCACTCACACGGTGGAATTACTGATGGACTTCCTAGGACACCGAGAGAAGATGATCGCAGAAGTCACGGACTTGGGAAAGAACTCCCTCATCATCGGGTACAGCTGGCTGAAGAAGCATAACCTGGAGATAGATTGGCGAGAAGGCACGGTCAACATGACACGATGCCTGCGAAGCTGCCTCATGCTACAAGACAGAGGAGCACATATCGCCACCATGGAAGAAGAAGAACAGGAAGATGCATGGGATGCATACTATGCACGCACAGCTATCGAGAAGATCGACAAGAAGGTCGACACAACACTAGAAGAACTTGTGCCTGAGCAATACCACAAGTTTGCGAAGGTCTTTTCAAAAGGAGATAGCGAAAGGATGCCGTTGCGGAAACCATGGGATCATGGGATAGATCTCAAGGAGTCATTCAAGCCAAAGAAGGGCCACATCATTCTGCTCAGTGCCGAAGAACAGAAGGAAGTCACGGCGTTTATAGACGAGCAGCTGAGGAAGGGATATATCCGACCCAGCAAATCACCCCAGATGTCACCGGTATTTTTCACGCCAAAGAAGACTGGTGATAAGAGGATGGTACAGGACTACCGTTACCTCAACGAACATACAGTGAAGAACAACTACCCACTGCCGTTGATCTCGCAGCTGGTCGACAAGCTCAAAGGAGCGAAGTTGTTCACGAAGATGGACCTCAGATGGGGGTACAACAACATTCAGATCAAAGAAGGAGACAAATGGAAGGCAGCGTTTGTATGCTTCAGAGGAGCCTTTGAACCACTGGTTATGTTCTTTGGCCTCTGCAACTCACCTGCGACGTTCCAGGCGATGATGAATGAAATCTTCGCAGATATGGACAACATGGTTGTCGTTTACATGGACGACCTCCTTATCTTCACCAAGACGGAAGATCAAGAAGAGCATGACAAGGTTGTGCTAGAAGTTCTGAGAAGGCTTGAAGAGAACGACCTTTTCATGAAACCAGAGAAATGTACTTTCTCGGTAAAAGAAGTCGACTTCCTAGGGATGGTCATAAATCAGAAGGGAATCACAATGGACGAAGTGAAGGTCCGCGCGATTCTAGAATGGCCCGCACCGAAGACGGTGAAAGGAGTTAGAAGTTTCCTACGGCTCGCCAACTTCTACAGACATTTCATCAAGGATTATGCCCAGCTAGCTAGGCCGATGAACAATCTACTGAAGAAGGATATCGCTTTCAGATGGGAAGCACCACAGCAGGCTGCATTTGACAAATTGAAGAAGAGGTTTACCAAAGCCCCCATCCTCGCCTATCCAGATAACAATGGAGAATTTCAGTTAGAAGCAGACGCATCAGACTATGCCACAGGCAGCGTTTTGTCGATGAAACAGGGAGCCGAGTGGCATTCCATCACATATTACTCTCACTCTATGTCAGAGCCAGAGAGGAACTACCCCGTCACCGATAAAGAGATGTTGTCGGTGATACGATGCCTCGAAGCATGGTGTCACTACCTAGAAGGAGCCAAGGAGTTCGAGGTCTGGAACGACCATCAGAATCTCCAATGGTTTATGATGAGGCAGGACCTCAACAGAAGACAGGCACGATGGGCGCAATACCTATCGCGCTTCAATCTGATCTGGAAGCACAAACCAGGTCACACGATGGGCCGAGCGGACGCCCTCTCAAGGAGAGAAGATCACACTGAAGGAATAGAAGAAGACAACAAGGAAGTCCTTGTTATCTCCCCAGACAAGATCAGAAATATGATCTCACTCACAGATGATGGGGATGAAATTAGAAGAAAAATAGAAGCCAGGACGCTAAAGCTGAAAGAAACAGAAGTCAATAAGCTGAATGTGGACGGATATGAAGAGACAATAGGGGGAACGTTAGTCAAAGAAGGACGCACGTACATACCAGATGAAGAAGACCTGAGGATGTTGGTGATGACGAAACATCATGACACACTGGTCGCTGGACACCCCAGAGCTGAGAAGACGCTCAAGCTCATCAGACAAAACTATGAATGGCCTAGGATGGTCGTAGAAGTTAAGAAGTATGTCGCAAAGTGCGATAGATGCCAGCGGATGAAGCCGACAAATAGAGCTCCTGCCAGAACCTTGAAGCCACTGCCAGTACCAGGAGGACCATGGCAGGATATCACCGTGGATTTCATCACGGATCTCCCGGTCTCTCACGACTTCGACAGCATTTTGGTCGTCGTCGATAGATTCTCAAAAGAGGTAGTGTTCATTCCCTGCAACAAGAAGATAGACGCAGCAGAAACAGCGAACCTATTCCTCACATGAGTCTGGATGGCTCACGGCTTACTGCGAACCCTTACGACGGATCGAGGACTGCAGTTCGCCAGTAAAGTATTGAAATCGCTATGCGATCGCCTCGGAGTTAGACAGCAGCTCTCCACAGCATATCACCCGCAGACAGACGGGCAGACGGAGCGGATCAACAGAGATCTGCAACAATACCTAAAACTATACGTTGCCGAGCGACAAGAAGATTGGGTAGACTGGTTGCTTCTAGCGCAATTCAGCTACAACACAAAGCAGCATAGCGCGATGAAGAAGAGTCCGTTCGTGATTACGCTGACTTACAAACCTCGCATGGGCGTTGAACCTGGAGTATCACAGGCACCAGCCATGGACAACTTAGCCGAAGAAGTCGGCAAAACCCTTGAGCAGACGGCTCAGAACCTCGAAGAAGCGAGGTCACGTATGAAGAAGATGGCGGATAAGCATCGAAGCGAAGCACCCACATATAAGGCAGGAGACCTTATTCTCCTTTCCACGATGAATCTCCGACTAGAAGGGAGAGCGTCAAAGAAGATGACAGAACGGTTTATCGGTCTGTTCAAAATCGATAAGAAGGTCGGTGACAATGCAGTTCACCTTACACTTCCACGCAACATGAAGATTCACCCAGTTGTGAACGTTTCACGCGTGAAGCCCTATGAAGAGCCCCTATTTGGGCAACCCCTATTTAAACCCCCAGCATGCACCATAACAGACGAAGGTGATGCTGAATTTGAAGTTGACCACATCGTCGAAGCTAGACACCGAGGACGGTCGGTCGAGTATCTTGTCCACTGGGCTGGATGGGGAATAGAAGATCAGACATGGGAACCGAAGAAGAACCTTCGGAACACTGCTGACGCTATAGTGGAATTCCATGAACGAAACCCTCACGCACTTCAATGGATGGAGTTTGCGGATCGGCTAGGCTTGTTCCAGCCATATCCAGAAGAGCCGACAATGGTCGTGCTAGCACGGGTTTCTCCTGGTGAAAAAGGTAGCCAGACACTCCCATTCAGAAGATCTTCGCCTAGCGCGAAAGAACCAACCAGAGGCACAGCATTTGCTGCCGGCTATGACCTCTATGCGAGCAAAGATGTGCTCATCCCACCAGGGCATAGACTGCCCGTGAACACGAACATCCAGATCGCTCTCCCAGCAGGAACATATGGACGTATTGCCCCTAGATCGGGGTTATCTGTGAAAAGCAGCATTGACATAGCTGCCAGTGTCGTAGATTCCGACTACCGTGGGGACCTCAAAGTGGTTCTCATCAATAACAGCAAGGACGTCTTCGCTGTCAAAACGGGCGATCGAATCACTCAACTGCTCATTGAGCACATCTCGAACCCGACGTTGCAGGAAGTTCTGGAACTCCCAGAATCGGGTCGAGGAGACGAAGGATTTGGGTCTACAGGAGCGCGAGCACTTCATGACCTCGTATTCAACCCACCTTTTCGAAGGGACATACTTCTGTTGAGCAGGGGGGACCCTGACGTTCGACTCACGTCAGTCAAATACACGCCGCGAGTACGGCCTCGCAGCCCACTCTTTGGGATCAGCCCGGAGTTCGATCCATAGCAGGGGGTGGTGAAATGGGCACAGGTATTTGCCCACACATTTTAACGGACTTCATCGTTTTTCCATTCGCTTTCTTATCTAATCTTTTGATCTTATCTTATCCGGCAAGTCCCGGACATCTTATCTTATCTCGGCTAGATCCGAGATCCGTTTATCTTATCTTTCAGACTTCTAACCTGTGCAGCGCTTAGACCGAGCCTAGCCCTCACAGCCATTGCTTCTACTCTAGACCGAACCTAGACGGTTCTTTATGACATTATGGGCTAGACCCAATGACATCACGATGACATCATAATGATGTCACGACACTTACACGTACACCCTATGCCCTAACCCTTATATCCACCTATAGCATTACATATGTGCTCTTATCTCTACTTTCCTCTTTCGTATTTACGCACAGACCATGTGCCAAACATGTACATACATGCCTATGAGTATATAAACTTGGGCTCCAACCTCGATGGCTCCCCATCTTGGTTGTCCCTGCATTCTACCTTCAGAAGGGCCAGCCAACTCTCAGCTACTCCTTTGGTTGCACCATCGGACTAGTTTTTCTCATTGGTATAAGCTATTGACGAGCCTTTTACCTTTGGACGTGCGACTCAAGTTCGGTCGCAATAGGCCATCTGAGAGCATCATGTTGCTGTCTTCCTCCATCATGGCAAGGGTGGCCTACTTGTTCAAGTGGGAGGTAGAGCGGCACAGGCGCTTGTGGGATGCTGGCCACTGGGGTCAATTGTGGTGGGGTTTGTATGGATTCACCTCTTACCAGGGGTATCTGGGCACATGGTGTGGGTGGTTTTCTTCCCAGTCTTTGCTATAGCCATTGAAGGACCTGGGTGTCTCTGTTGCTGGTGGGGCTTTTTATCTCATGTGGGCCTAGGGGGCAATGCAGGGGTGGTGTAGGTGGGGGTTGGGTGGGTGTGTGATCAGGAGCGTGTTCTCTCACTTTTTCCAGTTTTGGGTGTGGTGGAGGCATGGTGGAGGCATGGTGGGAGGGCATGGTGGGGTGTTGATGGCATGTTTTTGCATCAGGTCATGGTGATTATTTAGGCAGTTTGCACTGTGTTGCCTTCATGAGTGGGGGAGGTCGCTTCTGGCTCGATAAAAGGGTGGGGGGGGGTGGTGGGGTGGGGAAGGTGGAAGGTTGGCCTTGTGCACATTTTTGGTGGGTTTTGGTTGTGTGGGGGGGATGGTTGGTGTCGGTGTGATGGCATGGTTCATTGGCCAGTGCAAGTCGTTTGCCTCTGTTGGGCAGGGGGGGCGCTGGGTGTCTGGGCAGGTTTTATGGTGTCAATTGCCCATCCTTGTCCTTGCTGCTAGCATGGGAAAGTCACCCCATGGTGGTGGTGGTGGACCAAGGAGCCCTCCGAGTACTTGTTTTTTGCCCAAAAAGGAAGTTAACAAATGAAACAAATGTTTGTTTTTCATTGGGCCTCACTTTACACACTTTACAGCACTTTACACTCACTCTGGCCTCTCTACGACAAGTTCTCTCTGCCAACACACGTTCTTTACCTTCAGAAATCCACCTCAAGCACACAATGTGTATGTCCTGTATTTTTAATACTATTTTTTCCCCCTGCTGAACTCTTTTTGCACCAGAACATTTGCCAGGCACTGTCCTATTGTCAGCCTGCCATCTCGACATATGCCTATTTGGGATGCTGAGGTAAGACTGACCCTTTGTTTCCTCATGGTCATTGTGCCGCTAGCCCAGACTCCAGCCCCAGAACCCTTCAAAACACTGTGCTCCAATAGGTAGCCTCTTCTGTCGACCCTGCTGACCTTGCCACTACCACTAGCACCCAATGTTATAGTGATGAAGACATTCTTGCCCTCCTTGCTGCTTGCTTCCACTCTATCGAGTCTATCAACTCAGAACCTCCCCTATGCCCACATTAGCATCTGATGCAATCACACTCATCATCAATCTGTGTAGGACCCTTGCCAAGAGTCCCAGGCCATCATCTCTCAGTATGTGGCCCCACTTCATTTTCTCCCCCACCCTGCCCTCACACTGCCTCCAGCAGTATCTCAGGCTTGGGCAAGTCTGCCAGCACTCACCTCCTGGTTGATCAGGTCCTCTGTCTGAGTCTCTCTGCCCACTCCAAGCAAGAAGCAAAGATTGTCAACCAGATCAAGGCCTTTTTCATCCTCGATGCCTTTGGCAATGCCAAGACCCCAGCAAACCTCAGTGCCTCCTATTGCAGGACCAGCTGACAATGTGGACACAAGTCCTCAGATGCAGTCCACTGGAGATGGAAGCAACTGAGGAAAGAGGGAAAGCAGACTCAAAAATGTTAAAAGAGGGTGGAGATGCGACCATATAAGGTCCACTAGACTCTGCTAAGTGAATAGTACGTACTCCAGGCCAGGTTGACTAACTCCAGTCCGGTTTAGGCCATGTCTGGTCGAAAATCTGTAAGTAAAGGGAATAAAAAGCTAAGTGCATATGGAGATGGCACCAGAGTAGGCCCAGAGTGCGCCAGAGGAGACCGGAGAAGTAATGTGAGCATCCAGAGTTAAGGAATTTGACACTCCCACTCGAGCGCAATCACAGCCCTATAGCATGGACCAACTTCCAGTGTTGTTCACAGGGTAAGGCTTTGGTCATGATGTCGGCTACTTAATCTCCAGTCAGAACATATCAGACGACAGCCTCTCCTTTCCCAACAAGATCATCGCGAATGAAGTGGAATTTTTGCTGGATGTGTTTTGTCTGCACTTGGAATTGCAGATCACAGGACAGAATAATGCTTGATTATCACATAAGAGGGTCATCAGTCTGTGGGCCGGATGTCTGATCTCTTCGAAAAAGCTTCGGAGCCACATGAGATGTTGACCGGTGTTGCTAAGTCTGATATACTCCAACTCCGTGGTTGATAATGCGACCATGCTTTGTTGTTTGCTTGACCAGGAGACCACACCTCTGTTGTTTAGGTATAGGTAACTGGAGACAGATTTGGAGTTGTCAGGATGCTGGGACCAACTGGCATTGGAGTAACCATGGAAATCCATGTCCATTGAGGTGTCTGTTCCATCATACCATAGTTCCATAGTGGACATAGCCCAGACATACCAGAGGACATGTTTGGCTGCTTCCCAGTGGCATGCCTTTGGTGTGGAACTGAAGTGGCTCAAGGTTCCAACAGAGAACGCTAAGTCTGAGTGGGTCCCAAGCATCAAGTACATAAGCAATCTGATGATGGTGAGGTATGAGATGTGGATCCCATTTATGATCATTTCCATGATCATTCTGTTGTCCTCCAGATCAGTTGTGGACAGGGAAACTCCCGGGGACATCGGAGTTTGTGTGGGGTTGAAACCGGATATGCCAGTCCATTCGAGGATGGTTTGCGCGTATCTGGCTTGGGTGAGCACAATAGTGTGTTGTTTTCTATCCCGCTGTATTTCCAGCCCCAATAGGTACTTTGCTTCTCCAAGGCCATGCATCTTGAACATGGAGAAGAGCATCTCCTTAACAGAGTTCAGGTATGCTCATGTAGATTCTGCTAGGAGGAGGTCGTCTACATATATGACAAGGAAACACACCTGCCCCGCTTTTCGGACAACGTAAAGGCACATTTCTGCATTCAAGTGTGTAAATCTGATGTCTCCGAGCTTTTTGTCTAGGGTTTTGTTCCAGGTCCAACCAGCCTGTTTTAGTCCATACAGGGAGCGGTAGAGACACCAACAGTGTCCAGGAGGAATTGGAACACCTGGAGGAGGGCGTAGGTACAGTTCTTTGTCCAGTTTGTGTCAAGACCCACTGAACTCCATGCTCCAATTCTACTCCAGGCACCTCTGGCGCCCTCCAGGCCAACTCCAGTATCATCTTCATTCTATACTTACTCTATACTCACTCTATAATCGCTTTTTCTTCGGACTTGCACTAGACTTTGCCCAGACCACACCGGAGTTTATCAACCCAGTACAGAGTATGTACTATTCACTTAGCAGAGTTTAGCAGACCTTATTTGGTCAGATCTCCACCACCTTTTTAACATTTTGGCACTGCTTTCACTCTTTCCTCAGTTGCTTTCTCACTCTGTGGACTGCATCTGAGGTAAGAGCTCATTTACTTAGTTTGTACCTAGCTAATTTAAGTGTAGAACTTGTGTCCACTCTGCTAGCATCATTGCAACAGTTCGCCATTTAGATATGTGGTGGACACGTCCATTTGGTCAAGTTCCAAATTATACTTTGTGGTGATGGAGATGATGGTTTGGACGGAGTCAAGGTTGGCTACTGGAGCAAAAACCTCTTGATAGTTGATCCCTTCTTTTTGAGTGAATCCCTGAGCGACAATCCGGACCTTGTAACACTCGACATTTCCATTTTGATCGCGTTTGATCCAGAACACAGGCTTTGATGTGATTGGAGTTACTCTGGAGGGGATGGGGACTGTTTCATAGACGTTGTTCGTGGCTAGACTCATGAGTTCCTCTTCGACTGCAGATTTCCATAGGTTGGCATCTGGACGTGTATATGCATTGGAGATACTATTTGGTAGGGAGTTATCTGCAGGTCCTTTTGATGCTCCAGCAAAGATTTGTTCCTCCAGGGAGCAGAAGGCTCCAGGTATGTCCAGATCATCCGGGTCGTCCATGGTCTCCAATGTGTCTGAGATTTCAGCATTGCACAGAACATCCGCGACATCCTCTTCAGAGTCATAGGACTGCGGGTCTGGAGTGGCATTTCCACTTTTATCCTTCCATTCAGCTTCCTTCACTAGGGTGCATTCATAGTCTTTGTTTTTGTCTGCCTGCTTGCATACACAACTACTCTGGCACATTCCTGCAATTATAGTTGCTGGGTGGCAGGATGATGGATGTGATCGGAATTGCTTCGGAGGTACTGCAGGGTTTGTCAGAAGTGTTGGCACTTTGGCGTTCGGAATTTGAAGGGGATTATCAGCAGTGTGTGCTGGAGTTAAATGGAGGTCTTCCAATTTTGTGGACAACTCATCAATTAGCTTCATTTCTGGTATGTGGGCTCCCACTGCTGTTGGCGATTCCACTAACTCCGATGCTCCCACTGGTTCCTGTGCTCCCACTGGTCCTGTATTTTGTGGATATTCTTCATTGCAATCATCAGGTGATGCATCAATCATCTCTGGGTGTTGTGATTTGCTAGGAGAGAGGTTTACCCAGGAGGTGTCGAACACACTGACCCAGGGGGTGGACTCCATTTCAGAGATTCATCCAGATTCATGAAACTTGACATGGCAGGAGGAGATAATTTTCTGGGACTCCAGGTCCAATAGTTTATAGGCCTGTTGTCCATAGGTATATCACAATAAAACATACTTGCGTCCATGTGGTTGGAACTTCCCTCCATGCTGTTTCTTTTGGATCAGGGCATATCCAAGGCATCCGAAAGGTCGGAAGAAGGTTGGATTTGCATTCCGATTGAATAGTCAATGGTACAGAGTATCTCCACGGAGGGCGGAGCATGGACTTCATGCCATGACATATGCAGCATTTGTCATTGTGTCACTCCAGAAGGATTTCAGAAGTTTAGAGTCCAGGAGTGTTGTGTTTGCAAGAGTGGTGAGCATTTGGTTCATGTGTTCCACCAGTCCATTTTGCTCCAGTGTGTAGGGTGCTGATCACTCTGGTGTCGTTCCGTCTCTTCAGAGGTGCTCCAGAAAGTCCTTCCCAGTGTACTCGCCTCCACTGTCACTCTGAAGGAAATCTACATGTGGGGCTGAGAAGAATTCAGATCCAATCTCCGCTCAGAGTGCTGTTTGGATGTCCGTTTTCTACTGCTTGTACTGATCAATGACTTCACTTTTATGTTTCAGGAAGTATAGCCATGGGAATCTTGTGTAGTTGTCTATGATTAGCAGCCAGTAGTGGAACCCCTCACAGGATTTCGGAGCGATTGGACCTCTGACGTCTGTATGAATGACTTGCAGTGGGTGGGTAGTGCGTGGTTCAGAGGAGCTCTCAAAGGGCAGCTTCTTCATTTTCCCAAGGGTACATGCCTCACAGAAGGAAGGTGTTCCAGTTACGGAGGTAATACCTTCAAGGTGCCCATTCTGAACCATCTGCTCTATCCAGCTCATGGCTATGTGGCCCAAGTGCTGATGTAATATGTTTATGTCCATGGATAGTAGTGCATGTTTGGACAGGAGAACTGGGGTTGCATCAGCATGATATAGTCCATCCTTGTATGTTCTGGACATTATCAGAGTGTCACCCTTCTGCATGGAGCAAATCTCAGAGTTTCCATTGAAGACCATGGAAAGTCCGGTGCTCATGAGCTTGTATACAGAGATGAGGGATATGTGAAAGTCAGAAATGAGCAATATGCCACTGAGAATGATTTCGAAAAGCTTTCCACTCACTTTTGAAGTGAGTGGTACGGTTCCAATTCTGGTTGTGGAGACAGAGGAATTGTCTCCAAGAAGAATGCGTCGGGGCAGTCGCAGCAGTGTGAAGTTCTGGAACCAGGAACACTCTGGCACCATGTGGGAAGTTGCTCCAGAGTTGATAATGATGGTCTTGGATTGTCAGGAATGGAGGTCAGATGAAACATAGGCCTGAATCCATGTCATTATCAAATCAGATGCTATGTCTCTAATTACATTGGCCTTCTCCATCATTCCGGAGTCAGGGTCCAGGTCCAGAGGCTCCTCCACCTTATTCACCTTCACCTTTCCCTTTCCCTTCCCTTTCCACTTTTCTCTAGACTGCTCCTTCAACTTTTTACACCAATTTTGGTAGTTCCAGCACCTTTCCATTGTATGCCCTTTTCATCCATGGTGATTGCAAAAGTCCTCCATGCCAGCCTTACTGCTCAGCGCTGTGCCTTTGATGGCTCCACTCTGAAGTCCGAGGCAGGCTTCTTCGGCCAGCATCCACATTTCAATCACATCAAACATGAATTTGGTCTCCTTGGTCATGTTGACAATGGAGGAAGCGAATGTGTTCCATTCCGGCATATCTGGGAGTAAGTTAAGTAGAATGAAGGCAGCAATCTTTGGGTTGACAGAGTAACTCATTCCAGCGAGTCGCGATTCAAGGGTCCAGAGGGCAGCGATATGGTCGGAGGCAGCGGACTTCCTGTCCCACAACATGGAGAACAGTTGCTGGAACTGGAAGAAAGTGGAGGCAAGGCTGCTCTCCTGGTGGAGTTTCAGAAGAGCCTCAAAAAGAGCTTTAGCGGTCATATGCTTCTCCATTTTCAGTAGTAAGGCATCGGAAATATGGTCTTGGATGATACCATGGGCCTTTTCATCTCACTCGCACCATTTTCAGAGACCTTCCACAGTGGAGGTGAGAGCGGAGGAAGCGGAGGTGGTAGAAGGGGTAGTGGAGATG
>JBBPKG010000339.1:15764-29454 GCA_038089115.1 Fistulinella cinereoalba | reverse complement strand
AAGCGATCTCGTGGGACATGCTGGGTGCTCGGAAGGGTCGCAGAATCGTTGGCTCCAAACCATATCGTCAATAGTTGTACCTTCGGTAGGTGATGCTGCTCATGCTGCTGCGCAAGGATCTATAATACACCGGTGTCACAATAACCACTTGCACGTTTATTAACGAGTTACCTGCTCGAAGACTGGGATTGCCCAATCGGTCTGATACCCGCTGAACCCTCGGTTGACCACATCAAACTTGCGAACATAGGCAGCTAGATGTGTCTTCAATCTTTGATGCCGGGCCGATGAATACAGGAAGTTTACCTGCCAGCCGTTGCGCGAGCCCAGAATGCTCCCAGCTATCTTGGGTGAGGGAGTCTCCAAAGAGCAAGATAGCATCCTGCACGGCGGCAGCCATATCCTATCATCTACTATTAGGCTGAAATCATCATCATCATGAGTACTGTCGCACCGTTACTGCAGATCAGCGACTGCTTACATATGTATGGCGGGGTGACTTGGGCAGAAAGGAGGAGAAATCGACTATGGTGTTCGTTTTGTGTACAGATTGGAGATAATCAGTTCGGATGCTCGAAACACAGCCTCGAGGCGGAAGCCCACTGGGCAGCTTGTGAAAGGTTATTTTCTGCCGCCAGCGATAGATACCCCGCCTTCCAATTGATACCGTAGTCTCGAATTATGATCAAGAAAAGAGCAGTTGTGCTTCTTAGTACTTACTTGGTGTTAGTCCTCAGACTTGGAGTAAAGACCGGTCAGTTATCAGAAAAAATTGCGAAACCAGCACTGGAATATAATGCGATACCACTGTGCCTATCGGACGAGAAGACCCAGACTGCGCGTGCGACATCGAATCTACCCTTCCATACTCGCCTTTTGACCGCCTCGACGGCTACTAAGTACGTGACCCACTGAGCACAAATCACGTCGGGTACTTTTTAAGCGATTGCGTTTCTCATGTGACAGCCAGACAATATAGCAGGGCCATCCTTCATATTTATTTCATCCCATCTCCCAAACAGGTGAGTCACGGCGGGGAATGTGTACAACTGATGATCAACCTACGGAATGAATCCCATCTACACCTTATCATAATGAAATTCTGGGTATCTCTCTTCCACAATCTTCATGATCGAGTTAAATACAATCTAGGATGTCGCTCAGCCTCTTGTGAAATGTGGACACTTCAATCTCACCTCATATCCCGCTGTGTTCAGATGTAGCCCGTCGTAGAGGAACTGCGCACAAGCCTTCTCATCACGTCCGGCAGCTTCCCAGACCTCCGTCCACACATCCGAAACCGGCACGCTGATCTGTTCCCCAACTTCCTTGACGGTTTCCGCGTACGACTTCGTCACCTCAAAATTTCGGGCCCTGTCCCACTGGTGGGTGTTCACTGGGGGCGGTGTGATCAGGATGATCCGGGTGTCGGGCGAGTAGTACGCCGACGTCGGGGATCTGATCATGTTCACTAGGTGGACCAAGTTGGCCTTGAAGCGATCTCGTGGGACATGCTGGGTGCTCGGAAGGGTTGCAGCATCGTTGGCGCCATACCATATAGTCAATAACTGAACCTTTGATGTAGAACGTCGCTCGTGCTGTTGGGCAAGGATCTATAGAGTGTGCATGTCGCATCAGCTGCTCCAAGTTGCGAGTCTAGTGTCTATTACCTGCTCGAAGACCGGAATGGCCCAATTCGTCTGATATCCGCTGAGACCTCGATCAATCACATCGAATTTGCGGACGTACGCGGCTAGGTGGCCCTTCAATGCCAGGTCGACTTGTGAGATATGAAGACTACCCGCCAAGCGTTGGGCTAATCCAGCATGCTCCCACCCTTTCTGGGTAAGGGAGTCTCCAAAGAG
Source organism: Fistulinella cinereoalba (assembly GCA_038089115.1). Lineage (NCBI taxonomy): Eukaryota > Fungi > Basidiomycota > Agaricomycetes > Boletales > Boletaceae > Fistulinella > Fistulinella cinereoalba. The sequence goes on along the minus strand of JBBPKG010000339.1, from coordinate 27,589 downwards.
CAGGATAATGTCTTGTATGGGAGCTGCCATGCTATGTAGGATGTAGTATTAAACTGGTTACTACCTGTGAAAAAAGTAGGAATGTCCCAAAGGCTGGATCCGAGTCCTTGAGGGCCACGATGAGATTCGTACTTTGCTCAGGAACTCGGTGTCGTCGGATCGGAAGCCTTAAATAAGTAGTACGCCTGCGGGAGCTACTACATAAGTTAGCGTTTTCCGTTAACTTGAGTTGGGCATATACAATTGCAGAAGATCAGGTCTCCATTGAAATTTTGCGGTAACCAGAAAAAGGCTGTTGGCAAGTTGGCCGTTTCGGTCTGAAGATCTGAGTCATATTTTGCAGCGTCGGAGCGGAAGCCGGAGAGTCCTTCAATTTTGACCATGAGCTCAAGAAACCCAATATTACTACGCCTATCAAACAAGAAGGCGTACGTATTCGATGTCGATGGTGCGCCAAAGCACGTCTTTGACTTCTTATCCCCACTGACAACGACCGTCCAGATGTTGCTACACTGCGCGCACAGCACCACATCTGCGGCGTCCTGACCGGCACACTTCCCCATCTGTCACAGCAAAACGTGTTCCTGGGCGTCCCGCTGCTCCTCATGCCCGAGGAGGTTGTTCTTCTCGTCGACAAAAGTCTGTCCATCCACGCCGATCGTTGCCCGTTTTTTTTTCTGATGCGCTTGCCGTTTGTATGCAAGGGCTCGCGGTCTTGGTAGATGATCTGCACGCCCATCACGATCCGAGTGTCGGTGAGCTTAATATCTGGGATGCTGAGCGACTCCGCGGTGTCGAAGGGCAGCTTGCATTGGCAGAAGAACACGGCGCCAGAGATGCACGTAACCCAGACCGCGCCATGTCGGAAAAGGCGATCCTGAAACGCAAAGAACGAGAGGAAAAAAGGGCGCGTGGTAGGCCGAGTCCGCTTGATCCATCTCAGGGTGGATTGAATGAGGATTCATCTGCGCCCGTTTCCGTTTCCGTTCTCGCCGGCGCTGCTGTCTCGCATCCCGAGTCATCGCAGGACGGTATATCACATAGTTCCGATACCGCCGTACCTCGGAACTCTAATCCGACAGCATACACGGTATATGTTCCCGGGACATCCGAATTCGAGTGGTACGCGCCGTCTGAACATGCATTCACCGCACTCGCAGCCGCCCGTGATGCCGGTATATGGGATTATCCAGAGACACCCATGCAACGCGCCCGCTGCGCCGTCTTCCGAGACTTGTGGGAACAAGGTTATTTCATGGGAGGCGGCATCAGGTTTGGCGGCGAGTATTTGGTGTATCCTGGTACGTATGTTTGCCCAGTTCAAAAGAGTTATAGTGCAATACCTCTTTTTCGCGATTGCTTTTCTGATCTGCCGGGATATCCTTTCCAACTTCAGGGGATCCATTACGATATCACTCGCACTTTGTCGCATCCGTCATCGAGTCAACTACAGCCTCGCTCAGGCCTATGGAAATCGTCGCCCATGGTCGTTTGGGCACCGGAACCAAGAAGGCTCACTTGCTATGCGAGTGGGACGAGGACAAGAAGGTTGTCACATATTATTCTATCGAGTGGGCGGGATTCGGATGAGGTCTGGACGCTGTCTCGTGGCTACGTCCACGTTATCTCCTCTCCGTCAGGCGTTACAAAATGTGGGCATTATATTGCAAGGCGCATGATGTGGGTATGACAAGCATCTAAACATCCACACGAAAACATTATGCAAGGAAATTGACCTCAGATTATGATTAGGACATGATTCATCGACCGTTGATTCAGTCCCGCTTCCGGCGTCGGTCGGTACTTCGAACAGCCTTTCTCTCGACGGATCTTCCCGGATCAAGGACTTGTACGGGCGGCTTCCGTGCTCCGGGTGGTGGAACTCTATGGAGCTCGATTCCTGCACCCTCTTCAGCCCTTTCGGACGAATTGCTGGAGGCTCTCTTGTGACGGGGTTCTCCGACGCCACCCCCAACGCTGAGAATGCGCACGATCAAATCATTGAGCCATATCACCGGAGCAAATATAGGGAGCCGAATTGGGATGAGTGGGGAAGGATAGTGCACTGTCTCGCTCTTCTCGGACGACAGCTGTGGGTTAAACGGATCCTGTGGGATAGGCCGAGCATGCATTGCCATGATGATATACTGCGCACGGGAAACATCAGGTTCTGTCAGGTGATACCAAAGTGGATGTGGCGCGCACCGCAGGAAATAACAATGCAAAGAGGGCTGCGTTGGCGAGACCGCTGCCCCAAGTACACAGGGCTGCAGAAGGAAACCCAAAGGCGAAGAAATAAGGCCAGCGTTCTTCCAGGTATCTTACCCTAGTGGAAAGGGAGAGGCCACGAGCGATCCAGACGAACCTATTCCCTCGAAATATCAGAAAGGGTGCTATCTTGAACAGAAGCTGAAAGGGAACCGCCGCAGCTCACTCGAAACAGTAATACCTGGACAGGAAAAGGGAGTCATCGATCCAGGTAGCCAAAGCAGAGTAAAGCGGAGACCCACGCATCAATCCAGCACATGAACGCGAAGCTTATCAATGGACCACCGTACGGGATGAGACCCAACCCAAAAGAGACGATTACTGAAGTGAGCACCATGACGGCGCGATAGGCCGATGTAGCGAGCATGGTGAGCAAGCCGGTGTAGGTTACTGGTTGTGGCGGCGCGCGGTTTCCATGCTGTAGAACGAAGGTGCGCTTGGCGATGATACTGCACCATGAACCCTACAGAGGGGCGACGTGGCACCAAACGTCAGTGGCTTATCATGAGAGAGTGTGGGAACCTGGGTGCCGACATTGAGGTAGAAGGAGGCGCCTACGACGGGGAGGAGCCAGAGAGCGGTGTAGAACCAGCCGACGTTTCTGTGGAGCCAACTGGGGTGGTCGTGGACGAGGGGCTGGAGGACGAGATCAAAAGTGTAGATGGACGAGAGCGAGAGCGCGTTGAGGAGGAGAGACTTGAGGATGTTAGCGCGGATTTCGGGGTCGCTGCGTGGATGGGTGGGACGGGAGACAGAGGAGAGAGGGGAAACGGTGTACCTGGATGCGGTTCTTACGACGATATCCCACCTGAACGCATCGAACAGGCCGCGCAGAACGGACCTCGTCTGAAGCCAGAGGGTGTGATGGAAGGAAAGGAAGATTGGATATGCCGCACGCGAGGACGAGAGCTGGAGCTGTGCGGACATGGGACGTTGTCGTCCTCGAAAGTAGACCCGAGTTGCTGCAGCGTTCTGATCGGCAACACAACCGGCAACTTCCCATCCTCCTCCTCGGCAATCGCAACCATAACTTTAACGCAGCCCATCTCCGCAAGCCCCTATCGATATCGGCAAGATGTAGTTGCAGTCCACCACAGGACGTCATAATATAGGTTCGAGAACAATACACGAGAGATGCTCAATACGACAGGGAGAATAATAAAGATGACCAGACAGGGCGACGGGCGGCGCAGACGAGCATATCGAGGGATCGCGAGCGTACAACATGGAAATGCAAACCCGAGGAAACTACGACTAGGAGACGAACAGAGAAGGAAAAAACTTATAGTGCAACAATCTGACGACGCATGAGCAGGGTGGGCACATCATTAGAGCCGGACCCACATATTTACGTCGACACCCTTCCAGTCGACCTCTTGGATGGAGCCTTCTTGGCGGCGGTGGCTCTTCTGCTCGTTGGTGCCTTCTTCGCAGCAGCAGCCCGTGCTTTGGCGGGAGTACTCGTTCCAGTGACCGCCTACGGCACATCGGCATCAACCTTGAGAGAGACCAGGTTCACTAACCTTCTTTGCAGTCCCTCGCTTCGAGGAAGCAGTTGTCTTCTTGACAGGTGCAGCCTTCTTGCCAGCAAGAACCTTCTTCGGAGCTTTGGCAGCAGCCTTAGTTGTGGCACCCTTCGTGGATTTTGCAGCATCAGGCTTCCTCTCGGCGGCCCTTTTGGCGGCCGTGGCTTTGGTGGCGGTGGCAGCCTTTGCCTTTGTTGCCACCTTTTTGGTGGACGTGGCCTTGGTAGCAGTCGCCTTCGCAGAGGCGGTCTTTACAGGTCGGCCTTTCGCAATAGTTTTTGTTACGGTAGCCTTGGCAGGCTTGTTCTGTGGTGTAAGATCTGAGCCCTTGGGTCACGTGGCGCATGAGTGCACGGACCTCTTTCGACGCCGAGGTATCGACGGTTCTGACAGTCTTAGGGGGGAGCTTGACTTTCCCCGCAGGGCCTACAGTAGCACGCATCAGCATATGCGTACATAGTGTGAATGGGATGGTGCCACCTTTGGGTAATACAAAGATGCCCTTCTCAGCACCAGTAGCAATGGCTTTCGCCAACTGGGTGTTTTGGGCATTGCCGATCTGAAGATTGTACTGTTCCTCAACGTATCTAAGCGTTATTTAGCAAGTAGATTGTACAAACGATTGTTGGGAATGCGTACTTCTTGATGTGAGGGCGGGACACTCCTTGGCGTGATTCATCGGCGTTGGCTGCAATGCACTCCTATTTCGGGTCAAGCAGCGTTAGGAGGCAAAGTCATCATCAGAACACGCGCCCAAAGCAAGCAGGCGATACAAAGGCATTTTAGACTATCGCACCAGGTTAGCCGCTCATCAAAGGGGTCGGGGCGGCGGGCTGTCCCCTCCGCCCTGCCATTTCGGGGGTACAGTGCTCATAAGCTTACATACGGCGGCCAATGGCGAAGTCGAGTACAGGGAAACCCATACGAAGCGATGGGAACACGGACGAGACGATATACTAACCTTGATCATCTCAATCCAGCTTGGATGAGTAGGAGCAGGCCGGGCGGCGGTCTTCTTCGTGGTCTTTGCGGCAGTTTGTGCTTTCTTGACGGACATCTTGCGAGATATAAAGCGGAGTTGACGTCTGTTCTTGTTATTCCGACTGGCGATTGGGTGTGTGCTTGGATAAGGGACTTACAAAAAAGTCCCAAGAGAGATAGTAGTGGTTTAAGAGATAGATGTGTTAAAACTCCGAGGGCGCGTTGAGCAGTCAACAAAACTCAATTCGCGGCAGTCACGTGAGCCACTATTTGAGATATGCACAGTACGACTGGATATTGTTCAGCAAGCGATGGTTGACCCTCTCGGTGTGTGCGACGGACAGATCCGGCCTCAAGCGGGATGTAAAGTGCCTCAGAGGACGAAAAACGCGGTCAAACATGGTGAACAAGGACAGCACAAATGTTAGGCTGTAGACATATGCTAAACGCTACAGAATATCCTGAAACTCTTCCGGGAGCCTCACATAACTGCCCTCGTTTGTGTGGAGGCTTTGAAATTGTAATTTTCTGTCCGCTACTCATTTTTTGGGAAGAGGAGACATTCGGTGTGTTTGCGGGACCGTAAACAGACGCGAGACGCGTCCGAAAAAGGAACGCGTCGTGCGCCGACCGTATTTGGGAAATTTCAAATAAGACGGCCCGATGCACCGATTGGCGGGAAGAGAGCTTCCACGTCGACGTTGCTTTGCCATAACTTCTTAGATGGCCGTCTTACCCAGTCTGAGGGCAGCTGCGCGCTCAGCCTACCGCGACCTCCTCAGGGCATCTGTGTCCACTTTCGAAGGTACGTGCCGTCACTTTTTGTAGTACCTTATGTCGCCTCATATGTTTTTCCAGGCGACGCACCCATACAAAAAGGTTGCTTGCCCACCCGAACAATGGCCACTATGCTTATGTCTTATACAGCCTTCCGAATTCAAATGCGGAATGATGCCTTGGCCTTGGATCCCGTGGCTCGAGACGATTCAAGTCAGGTGGAAGAAAAAATACAGCTAGCCAAGGATCTCGCCACAACATTGCGACGGAACGTTGTGCAGGCCCGCAAAGTTGAAACACCCTCTGGGGAAGGAGCTTGGAGTGGGTCTTATGTGGAGCGAACGCTCGAACTACATTATTGACCCGATTTCAGGACTGCGCATCACGAAGCACACCGAGATCGGAGACAATTCAACTATCAAGAATCCTCCGTCAATCCAATCAAGTCGACGAGCACGCAAGATGGAAAAGGATGGGACAACGTAATACTGTTTAGAGCACTGAATGACTTGTCTCTGAGACTCATACAAGATGCCCAGAAAATGTTGCTCTGCCCAACACACCCATGCCTCGTAACTTTTCAGCACTCAAGAAAGCCCATAAACAACGAAAGATTCCGGAACTGCGCGAGGAAGATTTAGAGGAGTCATTCGTGCGGGGTGAGCCTTCGCCGGCTTAAGCTAAAACCCTTGACTCATCCCCTCCAGGGAGTGGTCCGGGCGGACAGTCGATCAACAAGACAGAAAACAATGTACAGCTTCTTCATAAGCCCACTGGTTTTCGTGTGGCGTGTCAGGAGACCCGTTCCTTGGCCACCAACCGAATGTTGGCTAGACGACGTTTATTGCAAAAGGCGTGTGATAATGGCATCAGAAGAGTGATCTAGGCTCATTACCTGCTTTTAACCAGCTGGACGAGCTTTACAACCCTGGTCTGTCAAAAGGAGAGCTTCAGCGTGCACGACAAAATGAAAGAGAGCGTCAGCGGTGTAAGAAGGCACGAAAGAAAGCCAAGGTAAGGGCTGAGCCAGAGGAAGACTAGACACCTGGTTGCAGTACTTCATGGAGATGGTAGTGTCGTAGTGTTTTTAGTACGCAGCCAATGTCGCTGCCAGATGTTCATCACTCGCCGGCAGACGGAACACTCCGGTCGCCGTCTGCAGTGGTAGGGCGGTGGGCTGGTACGCGTCAGCGCCGCCACGATTAGCAACTGACTACCATGTCTACACAAAACCATTCGTCCGTATACACCCTCGCGACCATCGTTAAACGGTAGAACAATCAGCTCTTTGTTCCGGATCATACTCGCTGATATATCGTACGTTGTAGACTGGAGGCAGTCGCCTCCCGATTCGAGGACCTCGAAGACACGAGACGCGAGACTCGGCGACAGAGTACGAGCACGGTGACGAGCGTCACCGAGGCTCAGGCAGCAGCAGCATCTCCTCCACCCTCTGCACCAGCGATCGTAGTCCAACAGGTGACGCCACCAAGCGTTCAAGCCTTTGATGCCATCGTTGTCGAAGCCGGACTGAAACCTTTGGTGGAGCTCACAGCTGCCTTTGGCCCGCAGGCCTTGATCGGCCAGGTTTGCCTTTGATATTACACGGGCCTGTGATCGCATCTTATGAGATGTCTGCGATAGGTGGACTTGTTCACAAAAGCGATCCAGGTGTTGCGCGACCTATTGCTCAAAGCGGCCGCATGCAAGAAGCCTGATCGGCAGGGTTTCGAGCAGCTGCTGAACCCATTGCAGGCCTCCATCGAAGCTGTCACCCATGCCAAGGAAGCCAACAGGAAGGAAAGAGAGTGGTTCAGCCACCTTACTGCTGTTGCTGAGAGCGCAGTGTGCGTTGGTTGGATCACGGTCGTAAGTGCTCCGCAGCCGCCGTTGTGTATGCCCCTCATGCAGCATATCGCGTAGGAACCCAAGCCAGCACAGTACATTGTAGATGTCAAGGAATCGACCATGTATTACTCGAACAGGATTCTCAAAGAATTCAGAAATAAGTACGTGGATTTCACACCTATTCTCTGATTTTGCACGTCTGATATCTGGATTTAGGGATCCCCGCCATTCTGAATGGGTCCGCGCTTTCATCGCCATTTTAGACGAAATGAAGCGCTACATCCAGGAGAACCATCCGACTGGTCTAGTCTGGAATGCTGGCGTCAGCATATACTTTGCTTCCCCCATCGCGAGTCTAAATCTAAATTATGTGACAGGGGCTCCATGTTTCGGAATATAAACCACCATCCGCAGAAGCCGCTCCCGCCCCGCCACCGCCACCGCCCCCTCCTCCCCCACCGCCACCAACTGCGTCTGCACCAAACGCAACGGCACCACCCACAGGAGGCGTCGCTGCTGTGTTCGCGGAATTAAACCGCGGCGATGAGGTGACCAAAGGCCTGCGCAAAGTCGATAAGAGTGAGATGACCCATAAGAATCCCGCTCTGCGTACAAGCAGCGTTGTTCCAGCAGGGTCCAGTCCGGGAGGTTTGTTTTTGCTCATTTCACGACCCGAACTCAGACTCACGGTGGCTTCCCAGCGGTGAAAAAGCCCGCAAAACCCGCAAAACCTGCTGCGCTGATGGGGAAAAAGCCACCCAAGTTTACTCTGGAAGGTAGCAAATGGTTGATTGTGAGAAAACAAAGCCGAGAAACCCTAGCACAGCTTATATGATGCGCAGGAATACCAAGAGAACGAACCGGGACTGGAGGTGAAAGACGTTGAGATTAACCAAATAGTCAATCTGTTTGGATGCAAGAACACCACCGTCGTTATCAAGGGAAAGGTCAATGCTGTCACCCTGAGTAAGTGATCCATCTGGATTAATTGACCGCTAAACTGAACACACCCTTGCCTCAGTCAACTGTACAAGTACATCAGTTCTTGTCGACTCTGTTATTTCTTCTGTTTCGATTCTCAAGTCCCCGTCTTTCCAAATTCAGATCACGGGGACCGCTCCGACTATTCAGGTAGATTCGACTGATTCCGGCCAAATCTACCTTTCAAAGGCATGTCTCGGTGTCGAGATCACGACGGCCAAGTGCAGCGCCATCAACGTAAGCTTACCGGTTGAAGGCGAGGAAGAGGGCGTCTTCCAAGAACAGGCTCTACCCGAGATGCTGAGATCGGTGATCAAGGACGGAAAACTGCTCACAAGTGTTGTGGAACACGTTGGCTAAACTCTATGGATGCTGACGCTTACTGTACTACTCGCGACGTCACGGATGAGTGTTGATTTTCACCTTGAAGCTGGGATCTGTCAGACTTTACTTTCTGGTATTCGACGCCGAATCGACGCTGAATAAACAACCTTCGAGAGTCGTCGCGGTGTCGGACTTGGGACTGGGCAGATAGGGACTGTACTTCCGTTCGTGTCCATTCAAACTCCAATACTAAGAGCCTTTCTTTCCCTTTGAATTAACCGTTCGTCCTCTCATTCAAGCTATCCAAGAGTTACTAATCACTGCGCATCCGGAGCCTGAGTCAGCCCATAATCGCGTGTGCCAACTACCTCAAGCGGATTCTGGCGAGTCCGCAGCTGTTTTACATAAAGAATATCCTCCTCCACAATTGGTCCCAAGGAACACAATACATTGTGGGACATTATCATTCAAGGCTTCTCCAAGGAAGTTAAGGGGAAGTGCGTGTTTTTCTTCCCTCATTTCGAACGGTCACTATATAAGTTCGTACATGCTAGATGGAACGACACGATCATCAGGTGAACCTGTTGGATTCAGCATGAGCGGCATTCCTTGTTGTTTGCAATGTCGGAGTGAATGGCCAAGGAGTCGAGGAAAAGCGAGACGCCCGGCCTGCGTGCAAGCGCTGTTGTTTTCAATTCCGGAGTGCAGACTTCGAAGCTGCTCACACTGGAAGGTGGTGTATAGTCGACCGGATGAGGTCAACGTTGTTCACTGCGTAAGTGATGTGATGACCCCCCTGAACCATAGGAAGAGATCTTTTCTCACCGACTTGAGTCACCGTCGCTCTGATTACAGACCACGGGGGCTATAGCGACTAACCGGGTGGTTCGACTGATTTCCTGTCATATCAGGCTTCGTCTATGCAATGATGGCCAAGTACTTTATATTTATGTCGGCACATTGGTGTTGAAGGCGGGGAGTACCGCTGCTCAGAACAAGCTGTGCTCGGTCGACGGCTGGTTGACGATGGGTGGCCAGCTGATTGCCAGTGGTTTGCGTCGTATGAGGGCTGAATTTGGGGGATAAATACTACTCTTTCGGTGACCTGAATCGATCGATTTTATTTTTTAGCAGACTGAGGATTTGAATGTTTGAGAGTAACCTTGATGGCGACGGGCTCACATTGCCGTTCACGGCGGCCATCGGCAGCAAGGCGGTGGTGCTGGTACTGCTTATCATGGTGATGGTCTCGTGCATATCTCTCTTTCGTCCCGCAAACTCGTAACCTCTCTCAATGGATAGCACAGGCTGGCGCGCCCATAGACAAGCGCAAAAAGTGAGCACCCATGTGTCAGTGGTGATCGCGACAGGTGTCTCATCCATTCGAATTTGTGATACAGGAAGAGCACTACTATCAAACGCAAAGCCAGAGGGGTCCAGATGGCCGTTTTGTCCCCGTTGAAGAGGTAGGGCCCCTGCCAGACCCATATGGTACCTACCCCGGCCCGCCTCCTGGGTCATCACGGCCTCTTGGAACGCCATCGATCCCGCAATATTCCCCCAGCGATCCGAGGGCACAACCTGGCTCCCGCTCAGATACGTCCTCGTCGGTCGCATGGAACGACCCCGCGCAGCTGGCACAGTTGCCCCCCGCCGAACGTGCGCGGATGCAGCGCGCACCGCAGATGGCCCCGTACCTCCAGTTCATGGTGGGGCCACTCCTGCGATACGATACCGTCGACGAGAACGCCCTGTGGCACGGTGCCGTGCTGATAGTCAGTGCGTGTGTGTCCGTTGTTTCTATCCCAGGTGCTCACATCGGCGGTTTGCACCTCCGATGCAGCCGCGGATGCGGGATCGTTCTATGAACCGCATCCTATTTTAACCTACCAATGGGACCCTGAGGAACGCATGCAGCAGCGCACGGTGCCGGCTAATGGCGGCCTGTCTTTCGATCTGGGCCTTCACCCAGCCGATCCGCACTCCACGGCGTCCCCGGCTGCGATCACGCAGGTATCCGTGAATCCGGGTATCGAACCCTACAAGTCAGATATTGGTGCGATAGGCGATCAGATGCAGCGAGTCACGGGCCAGGAGCTGTATGTCTATGCAGGCAATGGAGGGTGTGCACTATTTCGACTCCGTTGTAGGCAAGTAGTTGACTCACCCCTGTCCAGAACATTCACATTCTGGAGGTTCCCGATACAATTACAACTAGGGAACACCGAACTCAACATTAAATATAGCATCAACAATGGCATCCAGCTTTCCTTCTATGTGCCTGCTGTCAACCAGAACATGCGTTGGGCTACCTATTCTGTGCGTGATCGACCAGATTACCATTTATACTTGGTGTTCTCATGGTTGTGTTAATTGCGACTAAAGTGTAACGGATTTAGCGCTGGTGTTAACCAAGATGAATTCAGAGGTCCAGGGTATAAGAGTGGCTATGATCCAATGTGGTTCGACTTGCTTAGGGAACATGCAAGAGCACCCTTTCACGTGCTGGTTGGTGGTGGGGACCAGCTGTATTGCGACTCGTAAGTCTTCAAAGCACCCTCGGAATAGATCCGATCACTAACATCCCGACAAGATTGATGAGGGAACCAGAAATGCAAGACTGGATTCAACGGCCACCGTCAGTGAGGTTGACATATCCTATGTCTCCCGAAATGTGGTTGTGTATGGACCGCTTCTTCTTCAACCACTATTGCGCCTGTTTTAGGCACGGTGCATTTGCTAGAGCTAATAGCTCTATGTGAGTGTTTTTTTGGCTCGCTCTTCCAGGTTGCTTACCATATGCCAGACCGATGCTTAATATGACTGGTAAGTGTTTGATCAGACGCACAACTGGTTCTAATTCAAGTTGTTGTTTAATATCAGATGATCATGGTGAGCACACTCTGATTAATCTCTTCGTGGTTGCTAAAGCATCGCATCTCAGACCTGGCGAGTCTATATTCTTTATGTTTATTTTTTCCTTCTTACAGAAAGCGTGAAGATTGATGGATTCGGGAGTTGTAAGCAAACCAGTGATTGTCTCAGTAATGCAGCATAACTTAAATTGCACTTAGATCCGGATGACCTTCAAATGTCGCCTGTTTTTCTTGCGTACGTCAT
>JBBPKG010000339.1:0-15672 GCA_038089115.1 Fistulinella cinereoalba | reverse complement strand
TACGTCAGCTGGTAGCTTGCATTTGCCCCCTCACCCCCCTGCAGTGTTGGGACTCGATCGTTTTTTTGGTACTTGTTATTCCAATGTTTTGTCAATCGTAAGTTTTGATTTCACTGGCGACATCGTGAATTGTTCGAAAATTATAACAGCACGTGTCGATGGTTTGGACGACCGCCGAGGTGCCCATCTATATAAATCTCTGATTCTTGGTGCTCAGGGGCCCTACGTCGGCCTCCCGTCGCACTCGTATCTCTCCTACATGGGCCCAAATGTGCGAATCCTCTTGCTAGACTGTCGGTGAGTTCGCAGACTTTGTTTATTTTTTGCCTTAGTCTCACTCGACTACAGGGCAGAAAGAAAGAAGGATAGGGTCTGTAGCGATGAAGAATATCAAAAGGTGATGCAAGCCATCAGTCAGCTCCCCTTCCAGGTGGAACATCTAATCTTGCAATTGGGTACGTTGATCTGATATCGCGGATGCCAATGTTTATTTGCTCACTCCATCCACCCAGGTATTCCAATCGCCTATCCACGGATGGTGTTTATGGAGAGCATGCTGGACTCCAAGTTTAACCCCCTGACAGCTCTTGGACGTAGTGGTCATGCCGTGGGTGGGTTCGTTAATAAATTCAATGCAGACCCAGAATTACTCGATGACTTGGTATGCAGTTCAGGCTGGTATAAACGATGTACCTCGTTGATATTCAGCTTTGCGCAGAACGACCACTGGACGGCGAAAACGCACAAGGTGACGGAAGGATATCTTTGTCGACCCGGTGCTAATGGATTGTCTTGTCTTACAGCAAGAGCGAAACAGGTTTATCCAGCAACTTCAGGGTATTTCGCGGATGAAACGCCTCCGCATCACGTTCCTGTCGGGAGACGTCCACTGCGCTGCTGTTGGCGTCCTCAGAACCCTTCCAAAGCCAATCGGGGGTAAGAAGAACGAGGTCATCGAGGTCCCTCCGCCGATGGACTTTCGGTATATGCTCAATGTCATCACGAGTGCCATCGTGAACACGCCGTACGTTGCGTACGCTTAAGGATATATCCATATCTCAGTGGATTTTTCCCCCTAGGCCTCCTACTGCAATTATTGCCATGGTGTCCGCGTTAGCGAACAAGACGCACAAGACGCTACACCATGCAGAAACGGACGAGATTATGGTCGCGAGGTTACCCCTGTCTTATTTACTTTTACTTACGGCTGCATTCCCATGTAGATGCCACTCTTTGGACACGAGCCTGACGGCTCGCCGCGCACAAAGAACAAGTTCATTATGGGGCGGCGGAACTGGTGTGCGGTCTGGTGGGATCCAAACACGGGCGAAATGGCGTTCGATATTCGAGTGGAGAAGGACAAGGGGTTGGGTGAGAGCGTAGGGTATGCGTACGTTCTCCGATCGTCCAGACGGTGTTTCAACATGTCTGCAGGTACCAAGTTCGAACCCCTCCTCCACAGTGGGTTGCAGGGTCGTGATGCAGGGCGTCTTCGTTCATGGCCATTGCGTATTATTGACAGATGTAGCTGTATGCCTCGAAGTGAACATGTTGCCGTGTGCTCATACTGAAGTGATGAGATTCAGAGGTCGTCGAGATCTAGATCCATGACGGGCATGTTACCGAAATCCTCAATCTCCGCATCCCCTTCCTGTTCCACCTCGCCTTCTCCAGCCCCTTCCAATACCTCGGAGTTATACCCACTTTCTGTCTCGGGGATATGGTGGTAGTCGACACTTGACGTGGCAGTGGGTGCGGGCGAATGTGCCTGGTCGATATCGTCTGCCATATGGATTGCGGGCGGAAGGAGTGCAGAGACAGATGGTCCGAATCGATCATCCAATGCGGTTGCCGATTCGTCTTGCGCAGTCGACATCTCGCGAAGAGGAGAAGCGGTGTGGACAGACGCCTGACGGAGTTCTGCTTCCCGTGCACGCTTCTTGACTGCGTTTTGCTGTTTCCGCAGCTCCCTCTGCGTCTTCCTTTCCGCCTCTACTTTCTCCTTCTCCGTCCTTTCCGCCAGCTCGAGCTTGGCTTCCTCTTCTTCCCGGTCGTCGAGATCCCACTGTTCTCGCATGAACTCGGGGTAACGGTCGCACATGGGCCGCCAGGTGCGCTGTGGCGATAGTTTGACGTCCTCTCCAGACGAGCTCCGAAGGAAGCCCTCGATGTCAAGGGGCGGTGGGAATTCGAAATCAGGGCCAGGATTGATCCTCACCCGTGCGTAGTTGAATAACGATATAAAGGGATAATACCCAAGCGTTCCATCGTCAAAAGGGTTCTCCTTGTGTTCTCGCGGTGCGCCTTCTTTCGGACGCTTCTTGGAATTCTCCTTGTCCTTCTTTCGTGATGCGGGCGTCGTTGGTAAGGGGAGATAGTCGTACAAGTCGCGAAAGGCGATGTACTGGCATTCTCCGTTGACAAAGAAGGCGATATGGGATCCTTTGATTTCGGGGAGAGGGCGCAAGACGGGCATCTCTGTCCCGGGTTTCTTGCGCTCTGGCAAACTTTTGGCGCCGGATGTCTTCTTACCAGGAGGAACGGAGGGCAGGGACACTGTAGTGGATGCTTTGCTGGAGAACTCCATGAGTTTGATCATCTCCTTGCTCTGGGGGTACTCTAGACTTTCAAAGTATTCCTGTCCTTTGAACTCGATGGGGATGCGCTCGCGTTTGAGGTGCGCGGGATCATACGGATCGTTTGGATCAGGCGCTCGTCTCGGGGGTAAGAAGATGTACATGCCAACGACGTCTCCAGTGCCGAACATGCGACCGTACGGACGTGGGCGCGAGAGCGTCACCTTGTCGCCGGTTTTGTCCCTGTAGCCGTAGGAATAGCCATCGAGTCCGACGGGGCCATTAAGAGGTGCTTCGCGGCGAGCCCAGCCGAGCCGGACGTGGCCACCGTCGCGCGTGCTGACATCCACAGGATCCGTCGGACGATCTCCACCACCGCACTCGATACGTACCTCCATATACCATGCGCCCTCTCTGACGGGCGCGTTGCAGCGTGCGCTGCGGAAGCCGCGCTCGCCGAGGAGGCCGAGCCCGTCTGGGGTAGCTTTCACGAATGCACTGCGGTCCTCCCAGCTGACGCGAAAGGACGGGGGCGCGCTCTCGATGGTGCGACAGGGAAAGGCAGACCCGGGCTCGGCGACGCCTGCGGGGACGTAGCGGAATCCGATCCTGTTCATGGCGAGCTGGTCTGTGGCGTGGTAGACAGCTGCAGGGGTGTCTGGGAAGGTGGGGAAGCGGGAGATGGTGAGACGGGGGCGGGAGAAGAGGTCATGGCGGGCGGGGAGGACGACGTTGACGGCGGCGACGGCGGAGTCGGAGGGCGCTGGGGAGGGCTCGGGAAGTGGCGGTGCGACTTTTCGTTTCTTGGTCGGATGGCTGTTCGATGCGCTCGGCGTCGACGCTCGCGACGGGTCCGACAGCAAAGGCATCTCTTCCGACGACGCGGCCAAGCAGGATCATGGTCGGTTTGACTTTGGTCACGTGACACATACACGCCTCGGTCACTACTGTCTTCCGCCGGCATGGACACCCAAGATCCCCCGTGTGCTTCATAGATCCGGCGGCGCCGACCATCGTAACCGACCTTGGTATGTCATGAGCAGAGAGGCCACTGCGGCGTGCGGCGTGCCCATTGGAACCTTTTGGCCTGATATGAAACGCTGAATGGACTCAAACGCCGCGGGCGTGATCGGTCCACGCCGAGAGGGGGACCCAGAGTCCTCCCTGCAGTCTGAGTGCTTTAGAGAGAGAGCACTCAACTTCCGACCGACATCGTCATAGAGCACGTGATCTGCCACGCCAACTCGAGGGTGACTGCAAGGAGTCTTTCACTGCGCTCACAATGACTGCCTTGCGGTGAGACCTCACTTTCACAATAAGAAATCCAATTAATGCAATGACAGGCGCATCCAAAAGGTTCTGTCTTGCCCCTGGCTGCACAGTCCATTCGGCTTATCGTTTGCTAGGAATTGAGAGACATCACCGACAAGCCTATTGATGTACGTACTTCCCCGATGGTCCGCCCGATTACGCTTCAATTACCTCCTGGCTCAGGGCATCACGGCGGAGCCAGAAGAAGACAGCTTGTTCGTCTGGAACTGCACTGTGAAAGGAGCTGTGGGTTTCTCTCGTCTTTGATGCGTCCGACGACCAACATCCCCCTAGTCCGACAGCCCTTACAAAGGTGGCACATTTCGCTTCAGGCTCGAGCTACCCTCCAACTTCCCCTTCAAGGCGCCAAATGCAAGTCGCACGTGTTTATATTCATTCGATAAGGATGGGCTATCGTCCCCCAAAACGTTGCACACGTTCCCTACTCCACATCACCCCCGTTACCTCCTTTGCTCTCGGCGCCTTTCCTCTTCCAACCTCATGATATTACGTGTCTAATCTCTTTCGCCTTCCAGGTGGTGTTCCAGACCAGGGTCTACCATCCAGGCATCAACGAAGAGGGGAATATCTGTGTCCCCATTCTACGAGATGAGGTGAGTTTTGAACTCGGATCTTCTCTTGGCGCCGCGGAAGGAGATTATCGACGAATTACTTCTGTTCTGCTTCGGGTGTGATCTGATGCTGTATCACTAGTGGAAGCCTTCGATCACGTTAGCGACAGGCAAGTCGAGTTAATCTCGGTCCCCTCGTCCTCTTTTGGGTTTCAGACAAAGTATTCTACAGTTCTCGCCGTTATTCAAGAGAAGCTGAACAACCCGAGTTCGGATGACCCATATGACCCTGACATCGCCGCCGTAAGTTCCTGTAGCCTTTCTTTGGCGGACTCAATCTAGACGTCATGATCCAGCTGCTGAAAACGGACAAGGCCAGGTTTTTGCAGACTGCGAAAGAGTTCACAAAGAAGTACGTTGATACCTTTGGTTTCTCTTGGCAAGGCTGACTCTCGTCGCATAGGCATGCTATGTAACTTTTATCGTACCGAGGCGCTTTACGCGACTAGCGACTGTAGCCCTGAAACGAAACACGTCAAGGAGGCGCCATCCTTACGGATAAGTGTAACCTATAATGAAACGTCAACAATGCATTCCGCGACTGCTGAATCTAAGGCCGTCTGTACTTGAATTTCACATCCTACAGATAAGAACAACAAAGCATCAGCGCTCGGAGATGATAACGGCCTGAGTGAGAGTGGGCGATAGGAGTTAGTGCTAGTGCATGGCCGAAAGCGGTAGACTGAAAGGACGCACCGGCTTATTGTGTCTCTTTTTGAAGGCAGATGGTGCCGTGATGACGGCTCGGGCTCGTCAGCTGGACATGGAGACGTCCTAGGGCTTCGTGAGATGGACATGGGGGCGATGTCTGCTAGACAGTAGGATTGGCTGGGACAGGCACGTGCGGGACCAAACAGGGTGCGATCTCGCAAAGTGCGCCCGCTGTCGCGGTCAACGTCGAACTCGCCCGTAATTTGACTGGCGTGTCGCCGGCAAATCAACCATCCCAATCTCGGCGTGCGGGATAGTCTGCGACCTGGGATACCGTAAACAGGACGACTCGTGCCCAACACGTTGCCTGTCGTGTTCCCTTGAAGACTGGAGATCTCGTCCGAGCCTTCGCTTGGGTCAGCCAACGTGTTCAAAACGAGGGACGGCAGGATGCACCGTCTTCGGTACGTCCCTCGCTAATTCGCGTGTCGCCAACTTCAATTCATATTCTCCTTGTTACTTTCGATCTTACTCCTCCGACCCTGCACCGTGCTACGCTAGCAAAAAGTCCGACGCCGCCACCACTGACTCCCCGGCCCTCCACAACTCCTTCGCGCCTGCAGACGACACGCACTTTCCTAAGCTTCCTCCCCCCGACACTTTTCGCACGTCCCTCATCCTTCCAGAGTATGTTTCGCCGCTTCGCTTTGCGTAACCTGCCCTCATTTTCGATCACAGGCTTACACGTCGGTTCACCCTCCTTCGGACCTCTTCCGGCGACCCAGTCTCCCTTGTCGATCTCAAGCTAAAGTTTGCGGAACAGAGGGCAAGGGGGGCGCTAAACCAAATTACCGAGGCCGAGGAGGACATGATTTTGCAGACCCTTGGCCGCATCCGCTCAAAGCATGCCGCTCAGACTAGCCGACAAAATCAATGTGTTACCAGCGCCAGCGAGTTGGCCGTAGACTCCGACTACACCCCCGAGCGCTCCTCCCACATCTCCAGCAATACTGCCTCAACCACCTACCCCGCGTCTTCCATTACTTCCTCACCCAGCTCCACTAAGCGATACAGCAACAACCTCTTCTCGTCGGGGCGCCTTCGAGATTACGGTTATCTTCGCACCATTTCGCAGCGCGCTCATCGAAGTGCCGTGTCCATTGTCCACACAGAGTCCAGTCAAAGTCTGAGAGAGGAAAACTCCTTGAACTCGATTGATAACCTGCGACCCATTACCCCGGACGGAGCCGGCCACGTTTCTCCACCCTCCAGCCCTAATGACAAGACGCCAGTCGCGCGGACGGCCTCCCTCACATCCTCCAACGAAGACCCACCGCCACAATCTACTGCAGAAGGTGGTGGCCTTCGACTTTCCAAACGAGCTTCTGCCGCGTTGGCACAGGTCATTAGAGAGTTTGAAGAAGAGGTCGAGGACGAGATTCTCATGCCGCGAACGGCATATCCGGCCCCTCGACCCAGCGACGCTGATCACCCACCATTGTCGGAGCCGAGCGCTTCGGTACGCATGATACCTTCTGCCCATTTGTCTACATCTCACGTGCCATATGCAAAGTTCATCCACCATCGATCATCTTCTGACTATGAAGCAGGCACCGCCATATCATCCGACGGGCAAATTATGATCGAGCCTGATACTCGGCAACTATCCCCCGCTCTACACGGCCGTCCCGGTACAGTCTCGCCGAGCCCGCGCCTACCGGGATACATACCGGGAATGCCCCGACCCATGACCCCACGCGATTCCTCTTTCGACAATGAGGACATCCGTTCACATTCGATCACACCCCGCGCCTCGCTCCCTGCAAACGGGCAGAGCCCACAGAAGCCGACGTCTATCTCATCGACTTTGCTCAGACGAGGTTCGGACGCGTCTCGGAATACTTCCCGCCCCACTTCACCTCACGCGCAAGCCACAATAAACTCTTATTTATCACGCAGCAATAGTGGCAGGCGCACGCCGGACGCGCAGCGCGACAGCACAAGTGGCACTGAGCAGGAAGGCTCTGTTACATCATCATCCGCATTCCTCCGGCGCCGACCAGCATCCCCGTTGTCCAGTTCTACCTACCAGCCCATGGCAGTGTCCCCTCGACCCAGCACGCCTTCCAACATCACTTGGACTGTCGGAGCTTCAGCAAGCCTCGAGAAAACCCGCGTCCAGTCTGAGAATCGTCCAGCACACAGTAGAAGTGGAAGCCAGAGCAACGAAACAGACGTACAAATGAGCGGAGACCGCTCCAAGTCACCCAGACAGTCCTCGCGGTCTCCAGTGCCGCCCGACTCCGCTGGGTCGACTCAGACCACGTTTGCTTCCAAGCATAACAATTCGGTTAGCCCCCCAGACTCTCGTGCACCCTCCAGTTTGTCCACGTACGACTTTGGCTCCACGCTGTCCTTTGGCAGTCGTGGTCTACGATCCTCCACGCCGACACAGACTCGCAACGCGGCATCGCCCACACTACTCCCCGAGTCCAACAGTAGCCCAGCCCGCCCATCCAAGCACCACTTCAAATCCCCCTCCAATTATTCTTACGGCGTTTCGCAGCTTTCATTGTCTCCTATTGCAAACTCTTCTCGCTCGTCCTTGGAATCAACGGGTTCGAGTTACCATTCTTGGGAACCTAGTCAGAAAATGGGCAGTGCTTTGGAGATCTTCAACGGCTCTGCCAGTCAAACACTACCTTCGTGGTGTGGCCTTGACAAGTCGGATTCCCTCACAGCTGGCAGCTCACAAGATGAATGCGACTTCGAGAGTGTCATACGGCGCTATGCCGGGCTCACCAAGTCCGACTTCGTTGCGATCCAAGATAGGCTTGTCGGGGCAGCAGTCCACAAAGCTGCCCTTCCTGACACTCGTGAGAGGTCAAATTCGTTGCGCAGGCGACGGCCCTCCACCTCTCAGTCGAATTACTCGACCAATGGCCGGGTACGTCATCATACTTTGTGGCACTATGAGCGCTTATCGATTGTAGGTTACGAGTCCAACGCCCACTCAGACTGGTCCCGCTGGTCGGCGATCCCCCGCATTGGACAACAATGCAAAAGCGAGCGCGCTCCTAGAGTCGGTACTGGGCAGCATACCCGTTACCCAGATCGATACCAAGGTGGAAAACACCAACGCTCAACCTGAGCTTTCTCCGACGACCCGAAGAAACCGGGATCTTGCACGGGCGTTGGGCTTCGGGGCTGATGACTCGGATCATCTTGTTGTACCTCAGATATCCGACCGGGACTCTTCGTCGACTTCGGTGTCACCCACTGTTGAGGCAATCCTGCCCGTAGAATTCCCTCAAGAGGTGCAGAGTGTTGCTCCAACCAGTGCGCGACAGGGACTATCTGAGACAATACTATCTATTGGTCCACCCCCACAGCGATCTCAGTCGATGCGGAACCCTCGGACAACGCCCTCCGACCAGAATGAACTAGCCAGAGAAGTTCAGCGCAAGGCAGACGCGGCGACTGCTGCCCTCATGAAGGCTCCAGGAAAAAAGTATTCCGATGTGAACGCGTCCACGACCTCTGTGGCTCGCAGGAAGATTGACCCCAGCCAGATATCCGAACCTCGACTGCTGTCGGCCCCTACCAGCGTCGAGACGATCCCATTGCCCACCCTCACGTCGCCACCCCCTGTTGGCCCTAGCCATCAATCGTCCATGGGCATCACTCAGCGTATGCGACGCTTCAGGAATACGTTGAGAGTGAAGCCAACCACCCAGAGTACGGAAGAGGTTTCGACTATCCCCACTGATACTCCACCACAGCTTGCCACTGCTTCACAGGGCCTTGGTCGGCGGCCGACCCTTCCGTTACCAAGATTTGGTCCTGGTAGCTCAACCGATTTGGCCAAGTTGAAGACGCCAAATGTCAGCCCTCCGGCATCGGCTTCGCCCGGGTTTAAAGGTCTCATGGCGCGTTTCCGGAAACCTCGTACGACGGACGGCGCGGGTGACAGTCAGTCCAGTGTACATTCCCGGACCTCTCCGACCACCTCTTCGCCTACGGCATCGTCCCACCAAGGACACGCTCGAGGGAATGCCACAGCCTCCGTCCCTTTGGCAGCCATAAATGCGCTACCGGGTGACGGAAGCGCGCATCCAAGTCTTGATGCTTCCGCCGTTCTCGCTAACGATGTCGACTCTGCTGCAGTGAAACAACTCTTTGAGGCAGCATCAAAAATTGGCCTCGATCAGGGTGCTTTGAACGACCTACTCACGCGCTCTACCTCCGTTTCTCGAACTGCTGGTTGGGGGTGGCCCGGGGGATCCTCCGCAGCAGCAGCAGGCAACGTATCTCTCACCCCCAGTACACAGCCATCGGGCAATCTGGATAGGAGTCACCCAATCCCAGTCGCCGATAAGCCCCCGAATGAAGAGGACCCGCCCAGCAGCACAGATGACAAGACTGTGAGAAAGCTGTCTGTGCGGAGAGCGGGGGAGCCTGTTCAAGTCCGCCAGAACCTCCAGACACCTGACGACGCTGCCGTCATTCGAAGGACGCTCATTTTCCCCTCGGAGTTTCGAACATCCAAGGTTGACCTAAGTCAGCCGAACCGAAAAGCGATCGCGCGACGGCACCGTCGCTCGGGTAGTGCCACGTCTGCGCAGTCGGCCCGTTCTGTGCATGACCGTGCACCGACGCCACCGCCTCCGAAAGCCAATGGTGGCCGCCGTTTCTCCACCGAGCGACCACCTCCGGTCCCCGGAACGGCAACTTCGATAGGCGCACAGGCCGAGGCACTCCTCCGGACGTCTACCTCGAGTGCTGCGGGTGAGAAACCGAGTTCCCCGTATGACTCCCTGTGGGTAATTCTTACCCGCACCAAAACCGTGTCTTAATTCTATTTGACCAGCTATGATATGTACTCTGGTGAGAGCAAACACACCAGCACCGTTGTCGAAGACGTGGGAGCGGAGCGCGGGCTTGACAGCACAGCCGTTCAGGAGGGCCCCGCTGTTGAATTGATTGAAATGGCCAACGGTGAGACTATCTGGTAAGCCTTGCTCCGTCCTTAACAACGTTGTGAGTGACATCTATTTCCAGGCAGATCGTCAACGACCTAAGGGATGATGAGATCGATTCCCTGTATCCGAGCAGGACAAGTATAGGGTCGGATCATTCAACGCGCGAGAATGGCGATAGCGTACAAGTGTTTGTCAAGGAACACGCCAGGTCCTCGATTACTTCCCGTAAAAGGTCCTCTCAGAGCAAGTACCGCCCTGAAACCAAGGTGCGTTGATCTTCTCCCAGACAGTCTGTGCTGGCATTGCCAACCAACGTGACCCCGCGACCTAGGTTTTTTATGGTTCTTCGGCTCAGATTGGTCGCCTCATAGAGAGCCTTTCTCAAGGGATGGACGCCGGTTCGTTCAATTTTATCCTTCATCAATCACCCGAGCCCTCTAGTGCGAGCTCCGTGCACTCAGGTGGTGACACACAATGGACTGTCGAAGAACGATTGGAACATATGCTAGGTACTATCGGAAATTCCTGATTTGCTGGATTTATTGCGTGGACTTGCTTGTTTTTTTTTTCTTCTCTTTGCTAAACCTTCCTTTGTGTTGCTTTATGATTACTGTTTTACAGTTACATTTAACGCTTTGTTCTGTCCTTGATATACCCGAATATTCATACAAAGCTATGGGATGTAAAGAAGGTGGTATTACATGTCTCGCGTTCTAGATCGTGAGCCATCTCCCCTTCAGAGTGCCGAGGACTCATTCAACATTCCTATCCAACCAGCGATTGAGGTTCAGCGTGAGGAGCACTTCGAGGAGAAATAGCTCCTCTGTAAAGCTATACTCCAATGTACCATAGGAAGGCCCGATAGGCGTCGCTTGGGAGAACTGCCGGTACACAGCGATAGGCGGAGCATCCGACACTGCGTATAGCTGAGAGCAAAAAAAAGGAAAAAGAAAAAGAAGGGATGAGCGACGTCAGCGAAAATGAAAAATGCCCCCGGCGGAGTCTTTCGGAGACATCGGGGAGGGAGGGAACTGCACTGTACCTCATATGACGCTGGATCGCGATACGAACGCCGCCATTCATATGGTCGGCCATCGGCTCTGAGGAAGCGGCGGGCACTGGGTGGATGAATCAGCAGCAAAAAAAAAAAGGTAATTTGAAAAACAAAAATGAAATCAGGTGAAAATGAATGAAATGAAATGATAAAGAGAACAAAATAAAACAAAATAAAGACGGTCAACGTTGTAGTGTGATCAAAGCGGAGAGGTGCTTACTTGGATGTAGAACCTGGGAGGACGAGGTGTTCCATACGGAATTCTCTGTCGCCGATAGTGGCGACGCCGAGGGCGTCGGAGTTGCCACTGTTTGCCCAGTCGAAAGCGGCGACGGGATTTGCATCACTGGAAATCTATACGGGAATGGGGGGAAGACGACAGGCAACAAAAACGCGTAGCAGCGGCCGGCAATGGGACGGCGCATTATCCCTGTAACGTCGATACCCCAACAAGACGGGGGGAGGAAACAATGCACATACCGTCGTACGCAGCGTGTTCGAGGGCGAAATGACGGTAGTCTCGAACTCGAAAAAGACTGGCCTGATATCTTCCCCGATGACGATGCATCCGTCGCGAGGGTCGTCTCTACCAGTGAAGTAGATCTCATAGCGGTATTCCGAGTCCATTACGGTGATAACTTAGTGGGAGAAGCAGTGGGGAGAGAGATGGAGTGGGAAGAGGAACTGCTGCCTATGAGACCCATGCAACCGGCGTGGTCCCATATATACCAGAAAAAAAAAACATGAAGGAGTGGCGGTTGAGATTTTCGTCCTAGATGCGCTGCCACGGATCGATGATACCTGAATCGACCATATCTAGAAAGGACGGAGTGGCAGGTGACGGAGGCTCGGATCTATTGAAAAGGATCCGAAACATTACTATGAAGTGACTAGCATCAGCTTCGTTGCACGTTGCAGCCTGCCCGAGGCTTTCAAGAAGCGATCAATGTCAAATACCACAGCTAAAAAGGCTATCTCCTACTTTTTGAGAGTTTTCCAATTGTGGGGGCCATCAAAAATGGACATTGGAGGTCGATAGCGTGTTCAGGATCGGCCACTCGCCCGGGGCCATTGAATTTACAACGCTCCGATAGTGATCGTACTGACAAATCGTATGTAAAACGGAAGCAAAAAAGCAACCAAATTGCAATCAACTGCCTCACGTAATATGCATTTTCGGGAAAGCGAGACCGTCGGCTCACGAGTTTACCTTCCAGAGTGGCCGTTTTCGCATTTTTCGAGTGACGTGAACAGCGCTTCCACTCATATGACCCCCTCCAAATGCAAGCACTACCGTCTCCTCTGACCCGTGACCCCGCGCAATACCCCCTTTCCTCAGCTCTATGGCATCCTTGGCAAACTTAAAGCGACACTGATCGGAACCTGTCGTGACAATTCATCAACCAGTTACATCGTTATTCATGGAGAGCACGCAAACACGCACCAATTTGGAATGTAGGTGATTCCACAGCCGCCTTAAACATGTCAAAAGGCACCAGTGAGAATATCTGCAATAGGGTATCACGACCAGAGCTCCTGTGCGATGACCCAGATTCAGATCCAGCGGGTGAATATACTTCCAGGTTGTTCGGAAGTGTCACCACGAGAAAATGAAAGATGTCTTCTCGCAGTCTGCAAGCGTATTGCCCAAACACAGACGTCACAGGGGTTTGAGGGGTGAGTGTCCCGTCCGGTGATGAAGGGGCGCTGTCAATAAATTCCAGCCATCCATGGATCGTTTCCGCGCTGATAGATTGCCTGCAGGCACCATACGCATAACCACACAGATCCTCCATGCCGCCAAGCAAACACCCAGCCGCAAGAACACCTCGTGCATTTTCGGGCCGAATAAGGTTGATAGAGACCGAGGAATAAAGGTATCCCAGTGCTAGAAAGTGACTGATTACCAATGGTAAAATTACCGCGCATCGGAACAATACCTATGGCGAAACCCTGTGAACGAAACAAATCAGCAACTAAATTCATAGGATTGTAGAGAAGCTCCGTCCACTACAGCCTTAGTGGCGGCAGCTGCAGACAATATCAACCGGCCGGCTTCTGCTTAGCCACGAGCCGCACACGGTGGCGGAAATGAACGAAGACATGGCAATATATGTAAAAGACCTACCTCGCGTGTCACCTCCGGTTCGTGATCAAGTTCCACATATATTATTCGTTGTCCACCTGTTTGTGGTGTCGTGGACATTAAATGAGCAAGAAAGGGGGAACGAGACAAAATTATCGCGTGGAGGCGGTAAATGTTTTGATGAACGTGCTAGTTGTGGCTCAGTGACAGTTGGAGAGGGGAACCAGGCACCTTACAAGGAGCGTGTCTGCATAATTCTAATGTCACGTGGAATAAGTAGACGGTCAGCTTAAAGACAGCCGGTACTCACACCAGTCTGAAAGCCCGCATGATACAAATGGTTTACAATCTCCTCATTGTGCAGTTGATACGGTGTACTAGTGTAGCACCAGTTGATCGTAAGTTAAAACACGCGGAAAAACCGGATACCCACTGCGAATATCCGTTAGATACAGGGAGCGGAGAAACAAGTGACAGGTTTGTATCATCGCCATACGGGTGTTCAGGCTGATGGGAGCCTGAGATTGAGGCAGCCAGACCGTTAGTTGGAGCGTGACCGTTTGTAGTAGTGCTAGAAGATGCAGCGAGATGCATGACGAATTGTTCGACAGGCGAGAACCGACCAGCTGGAACTTGTCGCACTCTGCAGTGACTTGGCCAACCAAAAGATGCACTCATTCATGTGTGACTTACTTGCGTGATCGTCACGTCACGATACTCACACCCTTCGGGCTTCAGTTCAATGATATTGCTCATCCTACAAGCGAACACCACGTCGTAAAAGCATGATAATCCATCACAGTTCCAAACCCATTTTCTTCCCCATCCATTGAAACGAAATGTGTCATCAGATTATGCCTCACTCCATGTTCTTCCGCTGCCGGCCCGCAAATGGCAGGGTGTGGCGGAGGCGCGGACAGATATTGAGGTGCATCTGATCGAGCAGGGTCAAGCTTTATTAATGGTCATGACATGAGATGTTTGCAACGTAGGGGGTTCTTGTAAAGCTCACCATGTGAGATCTATCCGATGCAAAATGGTTGAGATACTCGTCGCCAGGAATCACCCTGAAGAGACTGATTGGCAACATACCCCGTTTGCAATTGAGATAAGAACGTCAAATCTGCTTGGATGATTCATACCTCTGATACTGCAAAGGTATTCCAGCGTCCAGTGGGAAGGTCTGATCAACATAAACTATCCAAGATCCGGAATGAACCTGCGAATGAAGCAAACCACAACATGATATGATACAGCGTCTTACGTACCACTCCAGTGACATGGGACAGAGAGATAACTATCAAGATCGTAAATCCACGTACCCCGCCCGCCGTTCAGGTTGTGGTTCGTGGGATGTTCACGCAGTGCCAGCACGACGTGATAATCCCATATTACGGCTGTGTCTCTGGAGAATCCTGCCCTTTGATTCCACAATGCAACCTGCATTAGAAAAACGAAACATGTGAAACCTATAAATGAATCTTCGTGTAGAAGTTACCGTTTTGCTCGGGTTGGAGATAAAAACTGCGAAAACATCCCACAACAGGTTGCCCTCCAATGGAGTTAGGAAGCGGTGAACAAGCCAATAAATGTTCTCTTCACAATAACAGCTTGTGTATACGCTGTTACCGCAGTCGGGGAATGTGCAAGTAGGTTCCATGATTGACGACATATTCGATTTCGCACGCCGCCCACTATCTGTCAAGAACCCCTCTCACCCTACGACCATGCGGTCTTTAGGCAGGGTCTAATTCCTGAACTTTCTTTTGACTCGGGGCCGATCTGCCTGTAGGAATCTTCATCCGCACTCGCTTACACGGGCGGGAAACAACTTCTCTTTGAGACATAGGTTCCGCTCACTAACTCTTCTTGGTACAGGCTTTCTCACACTACAATGGCGCAAAAGAAACATGGCCATGATAAAACCGTTGACACGAGCATTGCATTGCGGTTACAGGTACTCGCCGGAGGCCCTCGTGCAGCCCCTATGTGAACTCAAATCATCAGAGCCCCAGATTTCTGGAGATCACAAACGTGTGTTGTGGTCAAGTTACATACACACCATCTCAGTCGGCTCTTATTCCTGAAAATTCACAGCAACATTCATTTTATTTTACCTGTTCTCAAGCTGTCTCCGGCGTCCTATTCATATAAAGGATAGCAGTCTGGGAGCCTACATTCTAACGAATATATTTGGATCCATTGTCAGAGAAGAAAAAGAAACAAAACCATGAGTGAGGAACAAATACCATGATATTCGGCTTGTGGGTGGCGAGCATAGTCTTCAAGCTAGAATTAATTATTTCCTGGATTATAAACCAGCACCAACCACTCGTTTGGGATGAGCGAGGACATCGCTGATTACTCAAAGATCATACAG
>JBBPKG010000338.1:4982-29466 GCA_038089115.1 Fistulinella cinereoalba | reverse complement strand
ACGCATAGCCACCTAGTAGTATATAAGGTCGCCCATCCTGTAGACTAGCTCCTCAGTCTTGATATTAGCTCTTCTGCCTAGGACCCTGGGGACGACGCTCTCAAAGCTCTAGGATTGTGTCTCGCACTTACGTAGATCCCAGTATCTGATACATATACCGCCTGTGATGCTGAATGGTACCCATTCAGTATTTCTGCCTTTTAGTTTAGTGGCTGAGCGCGGCGGTCCGGTCATTACAAAGACGCTTGCAAAGTGGTTTACGTGACGTCACCGATTTCAATGTTGCGACTACATTGCTATAGTGGCTAAATTCAGGGGAAAAAGTACTAGTAGCAACCTAGTACAAAAAGTTGGAGTAACTTTTCTCCCTGTTTTGAATTTACTACGCCATAAAAGCTTGGCAACGGTGCAGAAAGGCCAAGCCCTTTCCAGTAAGGGCAGCTCGGCAGCAAGGATGGCATCTCCGCTGGCACATACAATGGATAGATTCCGACGATGCGCTTCGGCACGCTGCGGTCAACATTCAACGTATAACCCGATGAATTGACAATGACGTTAAATCTGTGAGCGAAGTGATATGAATTAAATCCTAGTCGCAAGTTCCAGCCACGCAGGTATAGCGCTCAGCACCTCCGGGAACACCATAGCCTGTGAACCCGCTTCGAGCACTGCACACGCTAGGTTCTGCTAAAGTAGGGGTCTAGAATGACCGAGTTAGAAATCTTCACCGAGTCTACAATTGTGCACAAACAGAAGTCCACGTTCCAGCTTTCAGCGAACAAGTGTAGCTGTGCAAATCCAAATAAGTATAAGCATCTTTGAGAGCATTGAGGTCCTCGAAAGTGCCTGGGAGGTCAAACGACAGGCATGAACATTGGACGAGGGGTCGCAATCTAGAAGGCAAATCAAATCTCGACGTTGCTTGAAAACTGTTGCACGTAATCGTCGCTACTTAGGTCATCCATGACAACCCGCCATCCAGAATAGATCTGAGCCCAGTTTGTTGTATTGATGATCAGTCAACTCCAAAGAATCATGCCTTGACTGACCCTTGTCAATGAGCGGTCTATAAGTGGGGCGGTGGGTTTCCGGAATTGACTCGTGGTCAAATTTATCAACATTTTCTTGGCTTGTGGAGTACAATCGTCAAGCTTAAGGGCTATAGCACTGAAATGCGTGGCATCGCCACCACGATGGGCAGATTGCGTTCGTGATTATGCGGCCATGGCCCGTATCACTGGCGATACCATATGGCTAATCCATCATCACTGCATACGTCTCACAAATTGCGATGGTTAACCACATGTCCCGGTTAAAGCAAGGGTTGAGCATGTCTCTACGTCCGAGTCATGGCCAGAGTCTGCGGTGATTGATTATTGCTGCCAGTACGTAATATGGCCTACCTGAGAGGGCCCAGGGATACTGCTGTAGAATAATGATACACAAAAAAATACCCCTGGGCAAGTATTAGTCCATGCGGCCTGTTGAGAACAAACTTGTTTTCAGCGACGATTTGAGTCTTGCAAGTGTATTATGTAATTTTTAAGATCCACATGTAATCTATTTATGTATGGTATGAAACTATTGTCGACTCAGCCAATACCGGGCTTCTCAAGTTCCCAGTTCTGACTCCAATTCCCAACTTGATACAGTGGTTGGGTCAATCTGCTTGCTGGCCTTCGTCTCTTCAACTGCGTACTGTCAACAGAACGAGTGTCCAATATCAGATCAGACTCTAGCAGGCCCATGTTCAACCCGCACGATCCAATGTGATGGTCCACTCGCAGGGCATTCTTGAACGATAAAGGTATTCTATATAAACTGTAATGAATAGCTTGGACGAACTGATCCTACTTGGAAATGGCAGCTGAATAGTTGTGTGCTAAAATCTGAGGTCCAGGAACAGAACGTCGATACCTGCGAATTGGCGCCGCGCATCGCTGACGCTTACATTGGCAATCCTCCGACGACTAGAGCGGGGGTATGCTATGCGGAGTGGGTGACAATTTCTCATGGACACTGATCGACGACGGGCGTCAACATCTTATGCAAAGGGCCTTTGAAATTCGTGCATATATAAACCATATCGGCTCTCCAAACTCACAGGTCGAAACGGGGACCAGATACGAAAGACGGTCGGGGTTTCCAATGACATCTATCAGTGCGGTACAAATTGGACTTTACTAACAAACTATCGGACACATACACTGGCCCTGTGGCCACGCTAGCCCAACCTCACTGGCAGCGTCTATGGCATTCATGTCGCAAGAAAAAACATACTAGTTGATTCTTGGAGCTGGTTTCTGGGCGTTTTCCTAGGCGCATTTGCGCATTTGCGACACCAGGGGTGACTGGATGTCTGACGTTCTGGACCTCACAACCGGCAGTGCCCGATGAGCGGCAACTTGAGTGGGCTAGAGGAGCCAATCTTTATATCTCGCTATGCAGCCTTCTAGCTCAAACGCTTTCCCCCCAATCATGTCGGTACCGTTGGCATTCTTGCGCCAAGTGGACACTCGCAAGTCAGTATTTGACTCGTCATTATCACTCCATCTACCTGATTCACTTTAAAAGGCATCTCGCCGTTGCAGGAAACTGCTTACTTTTGTACGATTACATTCTTACTGCTTCGGACGAGGTACGTTTCAAGCTCGTTACACACCATCTAGCTCTTAAAGATGCCTCGTCAATAGATTGCATATATCTGGAATACTCCTTGGACGTTTGTCAAAGCATTCTCTCTGATTAATCGATATGGGAATTTGATAGGACAAATGTTCATTATGTTAGAGGAGACGGGCTGCTTGAGCCACAACTCGCAAACAGTCTCTTTTCTCGTGTTTTCTGCGGCCTGCAAACTCACTTGTTCACCAGTTTTGCTTGTCATTTTTGCGCTTTTTTACTTTCTTTTCGTTCTTCTCTTCAGAAACCATCCGACGTAAGTAGCTCTACCCCACTTCAAATGTTCTTTTGATGGGCGACCACAGTTTTGGCCTTGCTGCGCACTTGTGCAATCATCGGGTGCAAACGCAACGTTGCAGTGGCATGGAGTGTGCTGTATGTTGCGTATGCTACAGGCGCATGCGTGGCTCTGTACTCTACGAAGCAGGATCAGGGTGAGTATTACACTTAAAGTTTTCACTGGATACTACGACAACTCCTTGTTCCAGCAGTTTTCTTATATTTGGAGGAAGTGGGGTTGTGCTATGCGCCCGTGCCACGTATGTATATGTATATGTTACCGTCACCTTGATCTCATCTTGGATTCTGAAGCCAACCTTGTAAGTTTTCTCTCCATAGGACATGGTGAAATTACCTTGAAAACAGGTTTTTTCAGTGGAAAATTTGGCTTATACCGTGCGTACATCGTGGGATTACGATGTGGTTGGTGCTTACTTCTGAACAGGCTCTTCCTTGATGCTTTGATGTTCGGAGTTGTGTATTTTCGCCTTTATCGGGTGTTTACGCATTCCTCTGGCTGCTCTCTTTCCCCGTTGATCAGTCTTCTCGCACGAGATAGTGAGTACATCTGATCTTTTTCTGATTCTATTTCTGATTGATCTTGTAGCCTTACTGTTTTATTGCGTACGTTTTTCGACGACCAAAAACCTTTGGAAACAAGTCTGACGATTGTGCAGGCGGCCTTGTTCAACGTAGTGTTTGCAATGATATGCTTGTATGTAATGCTACTTTGCCATGGTCGCTTGTTTCTCATTTGGTATTGTCATCAGGACCATCTATAGCCATGTAAGCATGATACACGTGGCCCTCCACTTTCCAGGGATTTTGACACTGATATACGATTACCATCAGGATCCAAGAAACTTTTTGTATCCTTTGTGAGTGAACTCACAAGACACGCTAATGCTTCTGTGTTGTCTGACGCTATATTTTGCGATTATGCAGACTTGCATACCCCGTTGTCACCATCACTGGACAACGCCTCATACTCAATGTTCGCCGATTCCGGGCACAGCCAGATTCGATACGCCGTGTTAGTCAAGATGTCCATAGACACATAGCGATCCATAGCGAGACGTCCTACCCAGGTTTTGAGATGGGGCAAGTTGTGCGAGGGGAGAACTGATGGTGCATTACACCCGATCTCTCGCTCAATCACCGTCAGAGGTACCGATTAGAGCAGGTTGCAGTTCGGTGGTACGAGTCAGCAACACACTGAGCTCTCAAAGCATCTGCACAGTATTAAATCTTGTGATTTGCCGTTCATCCATCATTTACGTCTTCCTTCGAGAGTCGCCATGTTGATTCGCATTAATCAAAGTCTCTCGATTCTCGAGTTACTGCCAACAGCGCCAGCCCCGTGAGATGGCCACAAAACTCAAGTTGGTGGGCGCGCCGTCCATGCTCATAAGCTTCATCAATGACCTTTGTGTCAATGAAAGTCCCATTGGTTGAGTTGATTTCCGAATCTCCATCATGATCACCCATCGGTTACTAGTCCCAAGCTGCTCGCCCAAAGCTTGGCCCGGGTAGAGACGACTCCGAGTCGGACCTGAGTAGAGTACGAAGGCTTAGAACCCTGTTACTACACCCCACGAGGACTTGTCTTTGAGTGAAGGGTATCAATATAACCTTTTCCAGGTCACCAGTTATCGCCAATGAAAAATTGAAACTGGGGAATAAGGTTCAAAGTTTGTCAGCAACTCAGCCCTGTAGCTGCGCAAGTAAAATTCGTTTCAAGTTGGACATTCAAGTTGGACAAAACCGCGTGGTCCGCGTTGTATCAAAAAACTTACTCAAATAACCCTATATAACTGACATTCATCGCATCAACTCTGAGGATATTGGATAGTTCAGACCTGCTCATGTCAATTGTTGATCCACCTCGGTTCTTTGTAAACCAAGCTAGGCACTGGCAGCTGCCATGTCGCACTATTTCTTCTCCACTATCAATAGTGTGCCTTGGCCGTATTGAACTGATTTCCGTCTGTCAGTCTCTGTCCCTATGATCGCGTGTTGATATACTAAATGAACAGATACCTGATCACCTAGCTTGAAAAAGAGGGCAAGGCTATCCGAATTCCTAAAGCTCACGTTTCGCAGACTCGCACTCCTCCCGATGTAGGCAAATGCTTTCACCCCCATCCCAAGCTGATAAATCGATGCTGATGGGTCATTTCAAGTGATAGATACATGTCACTGACGGAGGTATTTTCCCAGTTCTATGTAATAGCCAACTAGAAAAGCTAATTTTACATGAGTCTGGCAGTCATACCCCGACGATTGCATATTATGCGATACATCATACATTGCCTGGGGCTGGCAGCGGGCCTCTTGGGGCTACATTAGCAAACTCCCGAGTGGGTGACCGTTTTCGAAATATCCAGTCAAGGCTGCCGACGCCGAGTGCACGCATGACTTTATGTGATAATTAAAAAAAAAAATTCTAACGCCTTCCTTGAAATTCAGAGCGAACACATACCGCGCTGGTACCCCAAATTCGAGATCGCAACCCACCGGCTTATCCGCCCGAGAACCAGCCTGTAACCTAGGCCGAGTTGTCGTTTCCAGTTTGTGTGGGTACAATGATTTACACCATCAGGAGTAACCAAGTCCCTGGCGCTCTGAGATTCACGACAGGGGATAGTGCCTAGCTCCTACCGAGCGGCGACTTGAAATGGATGAAGAGGAAGCGCCGTACACATGTTTTCTGTAAATGTTTTTATACCTCGTTCTACGGCCCCCTTGCTTGGATTATTTCCCTCCGCCTCGCTCATCATGGATGTATCACCGACATTCTTGGAGCATGTTTTCATTCGCAAGTCAGTAATTTATTCAAAATCATTATCTCGTCTGCTTAATCTAATCGATTCGATGGAGGTATTGCGCCTTTGCAGGAAACACTTTACTTTTATACGATTATGTGCTTACTTTTTCGGATGAGGTACTTTGGAAACTTATCTCGCAAGTCAGTCCCAAGAGGTCACATCGATAGGTCGCATATATCTGGAACGCTCCCTGGACACTTGTCAAATTGTCCTTTCTGGTCAACCGATATGGGAACTTGATCGGCCAAACGTTCATCATGCTGGAGGAGACGGGGTACTTGAGCAACCACTCCCAAAATGTATTTTTTTACCCATGCTCTCTAAACCTGCAAGCTCACCCATTTGTTAGTTTTGTCGGGCCTTCTCGCGCTTTTTTACTTTCTATTCATTCTTTTCTTCCGAATCGATCCGACGTATGTACGGTTAGTTCAAACTGTTCGTTATTAAAGTCAAGCATAGTTCTCGCCCTGCTCCGCGCTTGTGCGATACTGGGGTGTAAGCGCAACATTGCAGTTGCGTGGAGTGTGTTATATGTTACATATGCCGTGGTCATCTGTGTGGTCTCGGTCTCCGCACAAGGCTCTCGGTGTGAGTGTTTACCCGAGTTGTCATCGCCATATATGACCATTATACTTTACAGTGATTGAATTTGAATACCTTGATGAAGTTGGTCTATGTTATTTACCCGTGCCACGTATGTCGTCTATTTCCACCCACCTTGATCTAATCCCCAAATTTCCTGTATACAGCCAACGTCGTAAGTGTCTTCCCAGTGGGCCATGTCGAATTACTTTGAAACATAAATGTTCAGTGGAAAACATGGTTTATACCGTGAGCGATCATGCAACTGTTTTATGCTTGGTGTTCAAGCGCTCATTTCGGAACAGACTTGGTCTTGATGGAATGATATTTTCAGTCGTATGTTTTCGTCTTTATCGGGTGATTATGCGGGCCCCTGGCCGTTCCCCCTCGCCGTTGATTCGTCTTCTCGCACGAGATAGTGAGTACATCAGGATTCTTCCTAGGTTTCATCCTCCTAACTTATCCTCTGTAGCCTTTCTTTTTTACTGCGTGAGTTATTCGAAAAGATTTGGAATGTCACTCTGATGAAGACTGCAGGCAGCTTTGTTCGATGTCCTGTTCTCTATCGTATGCGTGTACGTCACGGTGCTCTGCTATGGTTGTACTTTTCTTATTTGCCGTTGTCATCAGGACTGTTTACGGCCAGGTAAACAATCTACCAATCCTTCATTGGGTTGTCTTCGTGGAACTTTGGCGCTGAAATATATTTTTAACAGGATCCAAGAAACTTCATGTCGGCTTTGTAAATAGTTTGATTTCGGTACTGCCCTTTCTGACGTTGATTTTGTCACGCCTTTTAGGATTTCATTCCCCATTACCACAATCGTAGGGCAGCGTCTCTTGCTCAATGTCCGACAATTCCGGGCACAGTCAGATTCGACAGCTTTTGGCCACGATGCCCACAATAGGTACCCGGCAGTCGTATATGGTGAGGTTTCAGACCCGAGTTTTGAGTTAGGACAAGTTAGAAGTGGGCGAGGAGTGAAATGATGTGTTTCGTTCATCTTCGAGCTAAGTCGATTGTAGTCGGGAAATAAGGGTAGCTGTAGGAACCCCGAAGCAAACATACTAGAACTTGTATTTCAAAAGCCTGTGGTTTTCCTGGCCTGGTATTCCTGGCCCTACCGGGCCATGGACGGCTTATTGTTTTACACTGCATGCCTTCGCTACAACCACTCATATGATGCCTCAACATTCGCTGCCGCGAAAAATTGAAATAGGCTATGCTTGTCACTAGCATCCACTTAATCTTCTCTATCCCTTACAACATGAATGCCAGTGGGCGCTGACGGACCCGACGTTTGCTCTTTAATTATTTTGTTCCCTTGTATTGCACACTGGTACTGTTGCCTGCCTGTGAGGCCGCCTTTATGGCATCTTATCTAGTAGCAACTAGTGAACAGGACAGCGGCTATATCGTCTTAGATCTTGTCTTAGGCGTGTGTCACTACCACACAGTATGAAGTATTCCGACCTAGGATCATAACAGTGGGTATGATTGTTTGGGTGTGCGTGTATATGACGAGCCGTCACGCCGTGCCGCGGGAAACATATGGTTTGCCCGTTTTCGACGGGTCCAAGAGATGGGTCCAAGGATGCCCGGAGGGCGATTGAATCGATTCTCGTTCAACATTTGGAACCCATTTGGCACGCATACGTTCTTTTCAGCTGACTGCGGTCGTCGGCGTGTGATTCTCAGACAAAATTTACGAGTCGCAAACGCTACTTATGCAAGTAAGTCTGGCACCAGGCCCTTAAACAGTTCACCAACTAACAATCGAGGTCCAAAACAAAATCAACCAGTCCAATATTGGTGTGTAGAGAACAGTAATCCTGATGAAAAAGTTCAATGAATTCAGATGATTGTTACAGTGACCGAGCCGTCGATACCCATATGCTAGCACAATGTGCGGGGCTGGAAGGGAAACTTCATTGTACCATTGACATTGTAAATCCCATACCCAGGAGGTTGTTGGTTATCTGAGTAGAGGTGGGCGAACCACCCAATTCCTCCACCGGGAGCATTCTTGAAGTTGACGCAGTGGCGGTCGAGTAATCGATAATATTCCTACCGTAAGAATGATCACATCGGAGCATGGGTAGAAATGACGGATATGACGCACATGCTCACTACTGATGCTCGCCACTGCATTCGGGCTGTTTGGTTGAACATTTGGAGATGTGATGGAAGGCCATCCATTCTAGTAGGCTCAACGGTCAGAGAAGCGAGGAGCACACTTGGAAACATGTACTTCGTCAAAGTACATCTTCTTCCCCTTTCCATGCTGGACAAACCAATCCGTGTCCTGCTCCACGAGTGGCCATGCATGTGCTCCGGTCGTCGCTGTATTCTTGAAGAAAGGGAGCATGTGAATATTGATGAAATCGATTGCATCAATAACGTCCTGAGCACCACCACGTTCCTGATAGCCATAGGCAAGTTCAGAGACCGTGACTGGGACATGAACACTTGCTAGCCGAGCCTTAGCAGAGATTACTTGAGCAGCAAGCTCAGAATGCGGAAGGACATTGTCGAATAAGGGTTCAGAACCAAATTGCACCCCACGCGTGACGAATTTAGCTTTTGGATTAGTAGTGAGCGTCTTGATGAGAGAATCACGACGTGCTATCCACTGGTTGCCGCCGGTGAAACCGAACTACAGTATATGAGCAATGCAGAGCAATGCAATAAAACACAAAACCTACCCAAATCAGCGCATGCACTCCGAGACTATTGTTCCATGCAGCGTCTACGATGTCGTCGCTGCATGTACAAATGAGAAAATGACGGAGGCGCTTCAGCCAGATGTACGCACTAAAAGCCAGGATTGTCACATGCGCCGTAGAGACGCACATACCGACCCTTGAAGTGGTTTCTTATGTCCGCAAATTCGGCATCGAGTTGGCTCGGGTCCTGGCCTGAGATCATGTCAAATGTTTGTCAATGGAGTGCAGATGATGTAGACCAACATGCAGTAACCTCATAACTGAAGCCCATGAATGCATACTCGGTGTCCATAGGACACCACCAGTCATCGAGGGAGTGTGGGAGATCGTGAGGCATTCGAAAATTCAATGAAGGGAAGCAGCTTGATGAATTAGCCGTGGAAGTGGGTGCCGTCGTGTTCGGTGGCTCTCCACCATTCAGTGAAAGCGGTATAGCGAACACAGAGCCCAAATAAACCAAGAGCAGAATACAGGTGGAATTGAGAAAAGAAAACGGGGGCTTCTTGAGTTGGTGATGCGACTTTAGCCGCGGAACAGAATCCATGGGATAGGCACAAGGCTGTAATCCTTTCCGGAGGCACTCTGATACGTGGTCGGAGTGCACCCACTCGGAATCATCGTCGGATATGGGCGGCATATCGTCATAAGAGATAGCTGCAGCAGCGTAACTAGACACATAGCTCAAGTCAGCTCATCATGCATATTCGGATACAAGAAAAGTGCATCAGGGACACGCACGGCCGTGGGTGTCGTAGGATATCTTGTTTCATATTGTTCCAAGTGTCTAAAACAATGTTCTTTGCAGCATCAGTCTCCTCATACGCGTCAAATGCTTTAACGAACTGAAGGTGGGTGTGCGCTACCCGTCCTTGATGACCGAGGGTTTTGCTAATGGATTCACAAAGGCGAAGCATTGTTAGATGGAAAGATCGGTCACAGCGACTTGCTGAAGGGAGTAGGGAACTGGAGCAGGCCCGAGGCCTTGAGTCCGCCACCCTTTTTTATATATGATGAGTCGGACACTCTCGGGAGGGTTAATGCGGCCGCAGAACGGAGGGCAACCAAAATCTGCCCCCACATGATCGTAAGTAGTATATATGCCGCATACTACCTACGATCATGTGGGGCACGTTTCGTAACTTAGGCACCCACGGAGATTATCACCAGAAAGGACAACGGCGAACAAATACCTTGTGGGAAAAATGACAGCTGGCCACGGTCTGCCTAATACCAATATGTTAACGAGGAACCTGTCTGGAGGAATCCAGTTCGATCAAAGACTTCCCTGCCGCTGCTCTCTGTCGCTGGCAGTATTATCAGCTAGCCCAA
Organism: Fistulinella cinereoalba; assembly: GCA_038089115.1. Lineage (NCBI taxonomy): Eukaryota > Fungi > Basidiomycota > Agaricomycetes > Boletales > Boletaceae > Fistulinella > Fistulinella cinereoalba. The sequence continues at coordinate 19,039 of JBBPKG010000338.1, read as the reverse complement.
CAGAGTAAATCGTTTATGGCGATCCCCAAGTATCTGCGCCAACCTTCTCAAGTCAATTTGCATTGCGAAAACGGTGTACTGTGCGTCGTGAATCGTGAATCGTGATGAACCGTCGGTCTCGTGCTACCATGGCCGTTTCCCTGCTCCCTACTTTGTTCTCGCTGTACCGACGAAGACAGCACGGGTCACACTTCGTAATAATTATGTAATCATGGCCACAAATGGCACTGCGGTCAGTTGTCACATGTCACATGTCTCAACCTATACTGCCTCCATGTGAGCTTTCTTTTCCTTGCTTCTTTCGCTCTGTGTTCTACGAGTTCTTTGGCCATCCCCCTAGATGTTCAAGGTCGCAAAACTACTATAGACCCGTTACATTTTCTGCACTGTTTCTACTGTCACCACTGCTTGCAATCTCCATGATGTAGAATGATGAAAGATGATGAATCTTTGAGTGAATGCTTTATTCGTTTTATGCGGTCTCTTTTCTCTAATTACCCTCCTCGTTAGGCCTGGAACTACCAAAGGATTGTATGGAACTCATCATAACTCACCACGTTCCCATTTCTTCCACTGTCCGACGGAATGTATTGCAACACAAATGATTAGGCGACACAGCGATCATCTCAAAGCCACGCGCCCCCGATCAATTTATTTAATCCGTCGTGTACTGGCAATCCACCGCACATTTTCCCAATTTGCGACCATTTTAATAGTTCCTGTGTTCGCCATTACACCTATTTGCTGTAGGGCCCCTCAGTGCATTTGATTGCCCAGCCAACCAATATGATACTATCATCCAACGCATCCTACGCGGATCATGTCAACTCTCCGGTATATGTCCCATATACTAAGATCTACGTAAGCCGAGGTGTTTACAGTGGTACCGGTCTACTTCCAAAATGACTTGGACACTTATCTAGAATCTAGCATCCATGGGCGGATCAGGCTTAGCATCTTCCTCGACCATCTGCACCGCACGGCCTACATCACCAGTCTTGTTGCTACTAGTACATGCCAGTGTCAGTTTGAGTGAAGAGTCACCGGTTCACCGATCGACTGGAGTCTGGCACTGCCAGCTACTAGTGAGCCGGTGGGACTAATTGATTTGGACCCAATTCTATGCTACTATTAAGTTGGCTAACAACAGATGACAATAATGTCGCTTGCAGCAACGGACCCCATGCCGCATCAGTGACTTCTACATGCTGGCATCACTAAGTTGATTGATGTTTCGGGCGGCAGTTTAGTCATACCCAGACACATAAAAGAGCGTTCGTGACTAGGATTGGCGATGTCAATGAGTTTTGGCTTTGGTATTTAATTGCTGTGATCGAATATGCTCCTCAGCGAGGTACTTGATAGTGCTCAGAGCAAACGCAGAGAGGGCACCGATGATGTAACCTCCAACACCCCCAAAGAGGGGCGTCAATGGCCAAACCTACGTAGACGAATTCTCAATGCACGTTGTGGGGATGAGAATGAGTAAACATACCTGCCAAGGGCGGTCCCAATCCAGTGCAATAGGTATAGCACCAACCCAAGCCCCGATAAACGTCCCGGTAACCGAATAGACAAACGCACGTTCTATTACATTCCTGGGCCTATAGAGACTGATTGATTAGAAAGTACGTCAGTGTTTCATCACTCACGATCGCTCAACAAAGAGACGCGTCCACGCAAGCCTATGAATCAAGGACGGGGTATCCGAAGCCAGGGAAGGCGGTCCAAGTACAACAGTAGGCGTAAAGACGGTCAGTATGGAAAGCACGGAAGCCAGGAGGGCGGTTTGCAAGATATGACTTTGGTGAAATGGGCTCAATGGCAATGGTCTTCAAACGGGAGACTTACGTTGCAATGGGGGCGCCGAATGCAACGATGACGATGTGAGCTGCCAATGCGGCAAGCGCGGTAAGTGCAATCGCATCTTTCATTCTCTGGAACGAAGAGGAGACAATCGGGTGAGTAAGCGTGCCCCGACTAACAACAGCACGCACCACAAAGCGAAGCTCGTCGAACCGCATACGCTCGACTTTGATCTCGTCTGCAGCACCCTTTACTGTTTGATTAAAAAACCATGTTCGCATCCACCCTGCCCACCACACCTCCACGAGCGCAAGTCCAGCGGATATCCAGCAAAGGGTGGACGTCAGGTCCGCGGTCAATGCCTCCATGAAATCGGACTGCGGCCCGTCTGTCATTTTACGTGTGGCAAGGGGAGTAAAAAGACACGTCATCCGAGGGAGATACAGTACAGTAAAGCCGATAAGCATCAAACGTACGCCGAGAACAGAGGCATACTGGGTCAACGGGAACTCGGAATCTTCGTGTGGGACTGCCGAGACGGTACTGTTAGCTGGACTGTTGCTTGGCTTGTTTGATGTACTGGGTTTGCTGGCAGCTGGTGGTCCAAGCCTTGCGCCCTTCCGGGAGCCTGTGGCAGCCATATGATGCGGTGATGAAAGTCGTGGGAACTTGGTATTTAGTAATATTTAGTACTGACTCGAGCGACTACTACATCCTTACCGCTTCCACTGCTGTTCGATACAGCACACGCTCAATGCTTGAGCTACTATTACTTGAACATTGCCATTTGAAAATCTGCCCTCAAGTTTCGAGTCCGTCCTTCGCTTTAAATTACAGTACATACACCTTTCGTCAGGACGAAAGTATGCACTCAAGCTCAAGACCTGGCATGGACGATTATTCGAGTAAACTATTTACCGTAGCAGAAGGCATGTATTTCGACACCTGCTGCTTTCTATAACTCAGGGATTGACGATAAGGTGAAGTTTTGCGCTGTACCCACTAGCAGCAGCTTGAATATTGGCGGGTTGGTGTGTACAACAGCACGACACTGCCATCCTTTGCTGGTGTGGTGTATTCATTCAACGTCCCTTCGACTGAGGGGACGAATACTCTGATGGGGAAAATTCAAGCCCCCTGCGTCTGTGTTTCTGAGCCCGACCCAAAATGCCTCTCGTTCAACCTCCTCGCAAGGTACCGTTTCAGCATCAACGACATCTTACAAGGAATCCCGGCTTCCTTTGTCTCTCATAAACCCCGTTTCTATCCCGGATCATACATATAGGCGCCCAGGCTGCCGGCAGGAGCACAATAATAGTCTGGCATGTCTAGGTTTAATCAAAATAGCTTACCAGGTAACGCAGGTCAGTTTCTGGAGTGAGAACAAGTCAGAGGCACTCGACTAGATGTGTTGGTGCAACTTAAAGCTTGAGGACTCGGTATGTCCCTCACCGTGGTACTATCGACGAGGTACAATCCTTCAACCCCAATGCGTTGCCTCTGGTTGGTTGGTGTCAGACCTCAGGGGCGTGCGCCACCCCTCACTCCTATTTGCCTTATCTTAGGGTCTGGCCGCATACGTCTACTGGCCCCACAATTGGCATTCACCGCTTAAATACGAAACATGAATTACCAACGGGTCACGGAGGCACCTCCTTTCTTGGTCCCCAAAATGGTGACGTGAAAGGGTATATAAGCGGGACCTCTACAGAATAGTCGCCCATATCCCTCGTCTTACACCTTATTAATTACAATCATGGGTTTGTTTGATATTTTCAAGGACGATCACGCTGAAGTCGTGCGTCTATTGCTGCAGTTCATCCTGCGGCGTGCCAGAGTTCTGACTCAACTGTTGTATTCTAGCATCACAAGGCCAATTTTACTCACGAAGCGCTTGCTGGTGCCGTTGCTTACGAGGTTTGTATCCGTTTTCTATGACTCATGTTTCTTCGTACCGTTTGCGTTCCAGGCCGCGAAGGCTTACGAAGATCACTGTGCTAAATACGGCCGGCCTGCTAATCACACAAAGGCTAAAGAAATTCTGTAAACTGACTTTGTCTGTTGAATCAGACATAGCATGACGTGGGTATTTTCAGTGCGGGTTTCGCCGGAGTTGCCCTTACTCGGTTGGCCGAGACCAAAGGGGTGCGACTGCTGATGCTTTCTTGATTGCATTTGCTGAGTGCTGATCAATTGAAAAGCTGGATTCTTGGGACGCACACAAGCAGGCACAAGTCCAGAGGCGGGGTGAGCCTTGAATCTTCTTACTCCACCGACCGTTCATCATGATTTACATGTTGGGGCAGCTGAACAGCGACTCCAGGAGACCGTTCTTGTACAGCAATATGGCCAGTATTGAAACTAGTGATGCACTATGTGAATTCCAGTGACAAGCGAGCTGTCGTAGACACAAAACGATGCACTGTGTGTACGACCGACCCGATGGTAGAATAGACACTGTCAACGGAGATGATTGTAGGACTACTGATGATACTGATAATTGTGAAGTCAGCAAGCAGGGCAGTTCTCAAGCCGCGAGCTGGGTTGACCGGGGCCATGTCGAAGAGGATCTTGCCTGAGGAAGTGGCCGGCAGAGGGCCCCGGAAGTTCCAGGAGGGTCCATCGTCATTGCGCTTAGCAACAATCGTCCTATCATGGTTGCCGCGGAGATTGGGAAAGGGTCCCGAGCCTCAGAGTAAACCCCTCCATGGACAAGGATAATGCGTAGCTCGGTTAGACTACTGCCCCTAAGGCTTCAGGACGAGTCGCTCAGAGTAGTATGATGTCAGTGTCAGTACGTAATAACGATTTTTCCGAGTCATGCCACCGACCAAAGAGCTCCTTTGGCTTTATACCATTGCCAAGCGCCCTCCTTATCATACTGGCAACATCGAGATGGGTAGTGAAAACAAGCAAGCATACCACAACGGGAGCTCCCTGAGAAGGGACGAACAATTTGCGGCACCCGGCTGCCCCCCAGATCAGCTGACGGAATCAAAATATCAAGACTTTCCGGAGGGGGGATTCTCAGGGTGGGCAACCGCTATGGGCGCGTATGTGCACATGCAACTAGTTGACCTTCAACGGTCCTCATGATTTGAATAGATTTCTCATTCAGTTTTGCACGTACGGGTAAGCCCTCCATTTTGAATACGACCCCTGGAGCATTGATAGTAACCATTGTTTTCCAAATCGCCACCACTATCGTTTGGTAATCTTCGGTTGCTTAGATATTCCATATCGTTCGGAGTCTACCAAGGTAAGTTAGGCGGTTCACGTCCATTAACTGGTGCCGAAACGAGTCAATCATTGATGCGGACATAATCGGACGATTAAAGATTTCTATGCCCAAACGTACATCACCAACGAGACGGCCTCCACTATTGCGTGAGCGCAAAACTTGCGGCTTTTCCCGTCTCTTCGCTCATTTTTGGAAGATGGATCGGGAGTACAAATGCATTCTTGTTCGAGATATGTGGCCTTTTAGCGGGCCGGCTATATGATCGTGGTTATTTGTAAGTCGCATGCCACAATTTTATTACTTTCGTTGGAAACTGACATGCGCCTAGTTACCACTTATTATATGGGGCGTCCTTTCTCCAAGCTCTTTCCCTTTTTATGCTGTCTCTGGCACATCCAGATAACTACTACCAGGTGCGTATACACGATGTATCAACCACGTTTCGCACAAATTGAAAGTACGACCCAAAGGTCTTCCTTGCTCAGGGAATAGGGTCTGGATGTGCTACAGGACTGTTATACGTCCCTTCTATGGCTATCGTGTCTCATTACTTCAATAAGCGCAGAGAACAAGTGATGGCATTTGTCTCGTCTGGTGCTTATCTCGGTGCAGTTGTGCACCCAATTATGCTGAACAACACGATTCATGGCAATCTGGGTTTCGCAAACGGGGTTCGCGCTAGTGCCGGACTCATCACCGGGCTCCTATTGATTGCCTGTTTATTGATGAGAACGAGATTGCCACTCCCAGAATGTCAGGCAAATTTTCTTGCTGCCGCCAAAAAGTGTGGCCGAGACAGTGCGTTCATATTAGGATGTATTGGGTGAGACATCACCACCATAAATCTTGCATTTTTTGACCCCATTACATGTAGTCTCACCATGTCTGTCGTAGCATTTTACTACCCCTTATTCTACCTCCAGCTGGACGCTGTGAGACACGGGATGGGAAATAGGTTTTCATTTTATTCAGTTACGTTCGCTTTCCATTCCATTTGGTTCTATCTGAGTCGACGATAGTACCGTAGTTGGTGATCATGAATGCCTCAAGCTTCATTGGACAACTCAGTTCCACTATCCTCGTTGGATACCTTGGTATCTCTACTATAACCATCATCGCCACGTTCTGCGCTAGCGCCATCTTGTTTGGGATGATCGGTGTGCGTACGGTGGCTGGCGTCATCGCTTTTGGAGTCCTGTACGGTTATTTCGCCGGATTATGTGCGTTTTATGTTGGGATGGGGTCTTCTTTTGTGTTCATTGTATTCAGTCCTCGCATCGTGGGCGCCCTTGTTGGCACTGCTTACACCTGACCTCTCTGAGCTTGGGTAAGTTCGGCGATTCAAAGTCTACATCTTTTGCGATGGCCGGCGTTCTTCCTACATCATAGGGTCCGCATGGGGATTGCCTGTGCCGCCATGGGTGAGGAGATTTCTTACGCTTGTACCTTTGTACCTCCCTGTTAACACCACTTAACAGCTATTGGTGGCCTCGTTGGTGAGAGAAGCACATCCGTACACACATTCTCTTTGCCGCTGGCCTCATATCGACTCACAGGCCCTCCAATATCAGGCGCTCTCCTTACGCCCGCGTACATCTGGTGGCGCGGTGCCGTCTTCAACGGGGTACGTGACGTGGTCCAATTTTTTGTCATTGTGTATCCAATCCCCCAAGCTCGCCTTATTGTTAATATGCTCTCCTTTCTGCGCCGTAATAATATGCACGTCTTTTTTTTTTCACCTGTTGCCTCACAGATCGCATTTGGCATCGGATGTATCATGTTCATTGTCATGCAGCGCATCCTCATTCGACGGTCACAGACGGAAAAAAGGTCTACGGAAACGCTTGATAACTCGGCGCATTAGTGCTCGCAGGCGTTGGTTCAAGCCCGTATAGGGCTCGATCCGTGCTTGCAAACTCACTGCACACCGGCGTTCGAAATCCTTCGAGCCCGCTTGTTGACGCAATAACTGCCAGTGCAAACGATATGATCAGGTTCTAATACTACACCGTCTGGGTTGCGCCGTCATGCCGCGTACCGACACATATGGGGAAACTACAGACCCCAATCTTGACTTCTTAAAACATAGAGTATAGACTATCACACCACGTTTTGATCGGACGTCGATGCGCGACGCCCTAAACATAAGCAAACAGCCATTCAGACCCACGTGGAATGGTGCTGCGAGACCGAGTAATGTCTAACGATACCCGGCCTCGTTGGGACCGTATCGCATTCGATGCTTGTTTTCACGTACAAAGGAACCCAAAAACCATTACAAAGGACTTGGATGCGACAGTCATTCAGTAGTGGGGAATATGCGCCAACCTCGAAAGAAACACGCAGGGAGTGCAATGGGCCACCTCTAAGCATACAAATCGTCCTCCTGTGTATCGTCCTGGAACGCCGTGTTCCCGGCCGGTGCAGACGTCGACCCAGAAGGACCACCCTCAGGGAATCTGAAGTTGTTTCCGAAACCACGCGACTGTTGGAGGTTCTGTAAAATGTCGCACCGACGGGTTGAGTAACCTAATCTACAGCATGTAGAACGAAACACACCTGAGAGAACATCTCATACCGTCTGATGTCCTGATCAGATACGGACCGTCTTGCATACTTCATTGCCTCTTCGAAATGATCCCTCGTGATCTGCGGCACAGGGTCATCTTCCTCTTCATCGTCTTCGTCCATTGCTGCATCAGCGTTCTCCCCCGCAGCCTCCTCCTTGTCGCGCTTCTCTCTCTGCCGTCTGATGTCAGACTCGATGCTCTCCCGGATGGCAAGTTTGGCAGCGCGCTGACAAATCTCCGTCAGATCGGCGCCAGAGTACCCTGGTGTTGACTTGGCAAGGAAGTTGAGGTCGACGTCTGGCGCCACGGGCGATTTCTTGAGTTGCGCTTTGAGAATGGACAAGCGCTCCGGTTCGTTGGGGAGAGGAATGTAAATCAATTGATCCAATCGCCCGGGACGCAACAACGCGGGGTCGATTTGATCGGGACGGTTAGTGGCGCCAATGATGAAAACGTTCTTCTTGGTGTTCATACCGTCCATTTCGGTAAGGATCTGGTTGAGCACTCGGTCGCCCGCACCACCCGCGTCGCCAACCGAACCTCCTCGAGCTTTGGCGATAGAGTCAAGTTCATCGAAGAACATGACACAGGGTGCAGCAGCGCGTGCCTTGTCAAAGACATCACGAACATTGGCCTCGGATTCACCGAACCACATGGTAAGTAATTCCGGTCCCTTAATACTGATAAAGTTGGCATTGCACTCATTGGCAATAGCCTTAGCGAGTAGCGTTTTGCCGGTACCAGGCGGGCCGTAGAATAGAACACCTTTCGATGGTGCCATGCCGTATTTGAGGAACTTTTCAGGGTGGTCGACAGGGTACTGTACTGTCTCTTGGAGTTCGAGCTTGACCTTCTCGAGACCACCAATGTCGTCCCATGTGACGGTCGGCACTTCGACGACCGTTTCTCTGAGTGCCGAGGGATTGGAAGTCCCAAGGGCAAAGCGGAAGTTGTCCATAGTAACACCGAGAGAGTCAAGGACTTCGGCGTCGATAGTGTCCTCATCAAGATCAATTAAATCCATCTTTTCTCGGATCTGTTGCATGGCAGCTTCAGAGCAGAGGGAAGCAATATCCGAACCAACGTAACCGTGGGTATCAGCCGCGATCTGTACATCAAGGTTCAGAATTCTGAAGATGCCACCGTCCAATGGGTATACGTCTTACCTGTTCTAAGTCGACGTCATCAGCCAACTTCATGTTCTTCGTGTGAATGCGAAGAATCTCTAGGCGCCCAGTTGGGTCCGGAATGCCAATATCAACCTCGCGATCGAAGCGACCAAAGCGACGGAGTGCGGGGTCGATCGAATTAGGACGGTTGGTAGCAGCCATGACGACGACATTCGATCGTGCCTTCAGACCGTCCATGAGAGTAAGGAGCTGAGATACGACTCGACGCTCGACCTCTCCGTTCGTCTAGGATGAGAATTAGCACAGTCAGGTGGAGCGGATATTCCGGCGAACCTTTTCGCGTTTAGGAGCGATAGAATCGATTTCGTCGATGAAGATGATGGAGGGAGAGTTCTTCTCTGCCTCTTCGAAGGCCTTCCGCAAGTTGCTTTCGCTTTCTCCGGCCATCTTACTCATGATCTCCGGGCCATTGATCAAGAAGAAGAATGCACCAGTCTCATTAGCCACGGCACGAGCCATAAGCGTTTTGCCAGTTCCAGGAGGGCCGTACATGAGAATGCCCCGTGGTGGCTTGATACCAATAGACTTGAAGAGTTGAGGATGGCGTAGGGGCAGTTCAACAAGCTCGCGGATCTGTGCCATTTGCTTACGGCAGCCACCAATGTCATCATAACCAACATCGTTAAGATTTGCTTCTTCGTCCTCACGCTTGACAGGGTCACCCTCTGGAGGACATGTCAAACTCGAAAGTTGAGGGGGGAGAGGCACACATACCTGTGTGAATGACAGTGTCTTGCGCAACAATACAATACTCGGCCGGATCGGTTTCAATGATCTTGAACTCGACCGTCCTCATACCTCCTCGTACCAGGAAAGTGTCACCCTTGCGCACGGGACGGTAGGCTGACACGAGATGAAAAACCCATTTGATGATACAGCGGCAGAGACGTACCCTCAAGGAAGTAAGGCTTGAGGTATACCTCAAATAAGTTACCACTCAAGCCCTCCACGGAGTCGTCAAACGGCAGGACGTGTATCCGCTTCCCGTATTTGATGTCGAGACATTGGTGTACGTTGACAAGATCTCCCAGCTTCACACGTAGATTGTTCCGTGCAACCTTGTTCAACTGGATGCGACCCTCCTCGACATCATCGGACGACAAACAGATAAGGACGGTGTCGCGACGTTTCTTTCCCCTGCAGATTGCATCATAAATCGCATCGGAAGGCAAAATTCACAAAGATAGGTACCTTATGATGATAGTGTCACCCCGGAATAGCGAGAGAGTTTCCATTGTCGCGGGATTCAGGGTCGCGACTGTGATTGCATTCGAAGATGATCAACATCGCAGAGGGAAGATGCATACCAGAGTTATCATCCGCAGACGCCTCGTCTACAATGAGACGATTCGGACTGCAGAGAGATCAGATTGGCAAGGATACGGGAGTCAGGGAGGCCACATACGATTTCTTGGGGCGAAGGATAGCAGTCGAGGTGTCATTCGGGCCTGGCTGTGGTGGTGCGCCGCTGGGATCAGCCATTCTGGTTTGATCTACGACGGGCTGATGATAGTGGTCGGGAAGAGAGAAGCGAGTGAATGGATGGTCGCAGGACGCGCGTCCTCGTGAGTGACACACTCGCCTTGTCAAATACCGGCCATAAACAGCCACGTGATCTCGCCGAGCTAACAAGATCCTAGATCCTTCTATTGCCATCTAGCAAATCCCAGCATAGTCATCTACCATTTCCTGGACGTCCCTGCCCCTCCCGTGCATCTGCGTTCATCACCTCCCTCAGCACTCTCCACGCCTCGTTACCCGGATCGCACTTTTTCAGGGAATCATAGTCGTACCACACAATCACGCCATCCGAGTCCGCTACAATAGCTTGCTGAGCATACGAGTACGCAGCAGCAACCAAAGTGAACTGAGTGCGGCTCGATGACACAATGGCCTTGTTGCCAATGAGTAGCTGTACCCACCTACCTTTAGAATGGATCAGGAAAGTCGGTTACATACGCACGGTATCTGGGAAGGTGACTGGACGCCTGAAATTCACGGTGATGGACTTGAGTATGACAGAGACACCCTGCCCATCGAGCATGGCTTTCGCACGGTCTTTACCGCCCAGCAGGTTGCCTAGCCTGATGATCCATTGCATTCGGCTCTGTAGCAGAGGCTCAGATGCCCAAGGACTGTTACTGGGGTGCTGAAAAAAGACTCACCGACTCAAAAAACCGTACTGGAGAATTAAGCTACGATCAACACCGCCTATTTTTCCTAGCACGAGCACGAGGGGCTTACAATAATGAGCATTGTTTACATGTCTAGTAGATGCTCAGCTTGCATTCAAGTCAGCGGGGAGAGTGCAGCCCTACCGAAAGGCGTCATGATGTCCCCAAACAATGCTCTGCTCCCAAAGTGAAACCGCATCGTACCCGAGGGAGATCAGCTTAGCACGTGCCTGTGCAGCGAGGTCAGGCTGCTCCCCTTTGGAGTCATTCCTCACGCCTGCACGAGTCATGGGTATTGAAGAGTGTTGTTGGGCCGTGTCCAGCTGCGCCGGAGGTTCATCTGGGGATGCAGGGCCAACTGATCCAGGGGGAATATGGTATGGGGACGAAGCGTCACGGAAGGCATCTTGAAGGGACTATGCACAAAATATTGGGCGTCAATGCAGCACAATGATTGGTTGGCGCTGACTCGGACCTTGATGGAGGACCCGCTAATGAATCTATTGGTATTACAATGTCGGGTCACTGGCTGGGGATGGGAGAAATTCTTGAGACACAGTGCAGGGCGAGTGGAAAGCATAATCCAACGTGAAACCTTTGTGGAGCTCGCACGGCGCGACATGCTCCCATCGGATGACCTCACTCAGGCTGACTGGCTCCAATTAGTGCGATTGCTTGATCCCACTGAATAATACTCGCTGACCGTCACCATACATATGATTCATCCAAAGTAACATCATGGATGATACATTGATACCATACCAATGCGCATGAGAGACCCAGCCCGATTCGCGGTGCTCCCTTCCCGCTGGCAGCGTCGACTAGCCCAAATTAGTAGGCCTGTTGTTTTCCTTGGTCTGTCAGCTAAAGACATCCTACATTGCGTTACTCCGAACAGAGAACCAAGTGAAGGCGTTGATTTCTATAAGCAGATAAATAGCCGGATTTGTCATCCCCGGACCCCGTAGTTGCTGCTCGAATCTTTCCCTGGCCGCAAGACCATTCCTCGCCGTCGCAATCGACGATGATGGCGAGAGAAGCTCATCTTTTATCCCTTTTCCTCGTTGCTGCACAGTGTATTCCTGTATATGCACACGGACACCATGATGACCTATCGGAAGAACAGCAACATGCACCCATAGACGCCATCCTCATCCTCCATATGGGGCTCCAAGCCCTTGTCTGGGGCATACTTTTCCCCATTGGAATGGTACTTGGTCTTACCCGTAGTCGTTGGCACGTTCCTCTCCAAGTTTCGTCGTTCCTGTGCTTTACTCCAAGGGACCGCCTGACCAGCGAAAAACATTTGTAGAGTCTCGGATTTGCATTGACATTTGCTGGAATCATCCTCGGACACGCACACGGAGGGAGACAATTTCCCCATTCCCTTCATGGCTCCCTAGGATCATGGCTTCTCGTCCCCATCCTCGCTCAACTCGGCCTCGGCATCTATCTTAAGCTACACATAAATGAAAAGACACTGAGACCGTACGCTGTCCGTGCACACGGGTTCTTAGGACGAGCATGGCCAATACTTGGATGGGTGCAGGGTCTGTTTGGTGTCATAGTGCTGAGAGGCTTCTGTGGCGAAGCCGGTGCAGGGCAATGTGCAGCGCATTATATCATGGTGAGATGGGTTGTAGTTGTAGCAATTCGACGGTGCACTTATCTTATTCTAGGGAAGTGCATTCATCGGCTACGGGATCGTCATGGCCCTTCTATTAGTCGTAGGGGAGAATTGGGTACGTCGGAGTAAAAGGAGTCCAGAATGGTGGGATTCGTGGGTAATTATGGTTTGGGTTCGTCTATGGATTCGGAGTGAAGACGTACACACTTATATGCCCCATCCCATAGGGTGTTGTGAATACGTTCACGGAACACCATGGCGGCGAGTGGTCAGTGAAGGACATGCAACATACGTGCGTGATGTTCTACATTTGTATGTTTATCCCCGTCCTCATGTGATATCAGAGTATTGGGTGTGGTCTGGTGGGCAGGCGGAGCGCTAGGCATTTACCTTGCTCGTAACAACCAGGTAGGTCGCCCCAACCTCTCCTGAGCCTATGAGTTCATTACACCCATAGAGAAACGTTATCCCAGGCATGATGTGCGTGACATCGAGTTTATTTCGTTCGATAAAAAGGTGTAACGGCGCGACAGTATAATATTGACTGGTTGGGCAATGTCAGAACACGCACAAGCACTCAAGTTATCCACCAAGGTGAACCTCCTTCCGTAATGTTGACATTTTAACCGACATGCTTCTTTCAAGGTGCACGGCATGTTTGGATATACACTTATGCTCGCAGGACTTGCGCGTATCATCGAGGTTTGTTTCATCCCGACCAGCCCGCCATCGGGCTCAGTCGACGACAACGAGAGCGAGCACACGCTCACGCCTAGAACTGACCCATACTGGGAGTCAAAGTCGAAAGCGAAGGCAGCGCGCGCGTTCCGCCATCTGGCTCCATTTGTGAGTGCTGCCCCCTCGGTACTGGCACCCCCATAACGATTGAATATTGAACGGTAATAACCAGCTGCTTGTGGCCTCAGGGTTGGCTGTCTTGTCTAATACATCTGTGTTTTATTTCCTGATATTCTTTCCAGGCTACTCTTCGTGTCTGCCACAGACGAGGAACTGAACGCCATCCACGAAATCAAGATGGACCATGTCACATACGTTCTTGGAATGTACAGGTGCATCGTCTTTCCTTGTCTGCTAGACAGAACGCTCATTTCCCATCCCCATTATGCCTGCAGCCTGGCTTTCCTGTTGTACCTCTTCACACTTTTCCTTCTTAATCTGTACACGACGACAGGAAGAAATGTGGACACGACAACACATGCACATGAAGTTGTCTTTTCCGCGCCTGCGAATGGCGAAATAGAGCTGACGAGTCCGAGAGATGCGTCCAAGTGGTATGCACCGGTGCCGAGAGAGGATGGGGGGGTGCATGTGCTAGGGGAGGACGAGGAGTAACGAAAACTTCGAGCGTAAGTCGTGTGAGATGTCGGTCGTTGTGGAACAATTACATATGTACATGATTATTGGTCGTCAAATGTTAGTACGTGGTGT
>JBBPKG010000337.1:1483-29500 GCA_038089115.1 Fistulinella cinereoalba | reverse complement strand
TCACCGACGTCCTCCGCGCCCGGATCGTCATCCACCTCTGCAACACCGGGATCCCAGAACCCTTAAGCGGACTCGGACTCGGGCTCACGTCGCTCATGCCCGACTCTGAGCGCACCGGCGACTGCCACAGCTCACCTTGGGGACGGCGTTCCCGAAAACGAGAGCCGCCGCAGATGGCTGGTAGGACGGGCAATATGCTCCGCTTTACCGACGCGCCTATTCCCCCGGGACTTGGCATCGTGCCCGGGCTCGGTGTAGGCGGCGTCGTCGGCGCGGGCGTCTCGTTTGCCGTCGCCGACGGCGTTGCCGACGCCGTGAATAGCGAGTCGTTGGACTCCCCGAGCGGAATCGTAGCCCCCGCACGCGCCCGCCGGCCATCTGCACAGGCCATCTCCGACGAAGACACCGACATGGAGCTGTCCAGGTGCTCCAAGAACCGCGTGTCGTCGCCCAGGGCTATCTTGCACCCGACGGCGTCCAGGTCTGTGTCCTGGTCCAGGGGCGTCGACGAAATACGCGGCTCAAGCTCCGTCGGCGAGAACGATGTGGTGTCGTACTTGGGGAGCACGCAGGTGTCGTTGAATGGCGTGTCCTCGCTGTGTGTCCCCTCGCTAGGCGCAGGGGTGTCGCTGTCCGCACCCGCGAGGTCCGAAAGATGGAGCATTATGCCGGGGGTGTTTCGGGACATGTCCAAGCCAGGTAGTCCAGTGGGGCACCGGATAGGCGAAAATGCGGAGAGACGGAATGAGGAGCGATTCGAACGTGTCTGTCCTGAACGTCTAGATGGCACGCGCCGGTGTCCGTGTCCTTGCGACGCCCGTCGGTCGTTCTAGAAGCCAGTGAAAGAAGAGGTACAGGGAAGAATACAATGCAAACCTGAAGTAGATCTTGGCTGAGTGTGACTGTATTTGCGACAGCGCCTTCGGTATTTTGCTCCGTTTCTTCTGGGACGGTAGGATCTATGGAAGAAGACCTCATCCGAAGGGACGTCACATGTAGACCGCTTCTGACAATGATTCGATTATAGCACTCGTCAACACTCATCATTCCAACGTTAACAAGTACACCCAAGCCTCACCCGTTCAGTGACGTATTTGCTCTCTCCGTATCCTGTACCAATGGCGACAGACGGGTCTAGTTGAACATGCTCTGGGAACGGGCCATTTGCGTTATCCCAGCCTTGCCCTGATCCCACCGAGGATGTGAATAAGAATCGGAGGCGTTCTTTCTACGGCGAGTCCAGGCCGAGGTCGACCAGGTTCCGCGATGCTCTGATGCTATCCTCAAATGATGTTATCGCCAAATTAAAGTCTAGGCGCCATGCGTTGTGTATAATCATGGTGATCAAACATTTCTATACCACATAAGGACCATGGTGCTAGTACCTCATTGAACTGCGTCGCAGTTCGCACCTATCTAGCGACGCGTTGGCTTCGACGTAAGTCAGCCTGTTCGAACCCAACAGACTGAGTGCAAGCCCCCTATCGCTGAAAGCGGATCTCTGTCGTTCTTCGATCGATTTTATCGAGAGAGGTCGATTAAAGGCGGAGACACGCTGAACCGACGGACTCAGGAAAAGTTTCGAGAGTAAGAAAGAACCCAGGCCGCCAGTTGTACCGGTGAGAAGTACTACGACGGGTTGAATGGGTGTGCTACTAGACAATACGCCATCCACAGGCCCACCCAACCCAACAGAGTACTTCTCGATCATTGTGTTGATGATATGTTTGTGTTGCTCGACCAAATCAGCCACTTTCCCCGAATTTCCGTCGTGGACGAGTGCAACGATACGCGCGCTGAGTTGTTGTTGGATGGTCGGATTTTCGAATACGACATTAGGAGGAAGATAGGGTGCAGCCTTCTTAATATCTGAAGCCTGCGATTTTCGAAGGGTATCGAGTATTCTGTTCCGTAGATATGTAACACTTAAGCAATAAAAATGATGGAATGCGGTCTTAGCAACTTTTCTATCGTTGAATCCACAAGCTACGCACCTATCGAAACCTTGAGCGAAAAGGTCAACATGGGGACTGACATCATTGGAGTTAATGCTACGAGCATGGTCCAGAAGCCAATCCCCCACCGCTTCGCTCGTCCATGCTGACGGTCCAATCGAACTGCCAGGTGTGGACACACTGGCTTCGACAATATCGTAGCTTTTAAAAGATCAGAAACTCCCAGGGGGGCGGTATGTCACCAATAAGCGATGACTTACAATGCATTGATCTCCGCCGCATAAGCACTGGGCGTTGCTTTTTGTTGAACGGTACCCTTGGAGGCACACGACATAGGCTTGCCTTTGCTCGTGATCAAGATCATTTCTTCAAAAATACGGCTGAATGCAGGGAGTGGCTTGTTGGCCTCTTCAATCACAGGCCTTGTTGTGTATCAGACACCCTTGTTTATCCTGACACAACAAGTAAAATGTGTACCAAATTTGATTTCTAAACTCGGCCGCCATATTTGCATTACTCACATCAATCGCATGCCCCGCACGAGGTTCGATGAGGACCCATGCGTCCTTGATTGGGTGCTTCACAAATACATCCGAGGTGGCATACCCCTTCACATTCGGCATGTTTTCCACTGCTATGTAATGATCATCTGTTTTCTGATTTGGATCCTGTTAATACTTGTCGAAAGGATAACAAAAAAGGACACACCAAGATTTGAAGCTCATACGTATCATCTCCTTGTGGAGCCCACCTGACTTTCAAGTCGTCCACGATGCGCATCCACATCCAATCCCCGTCTGCGATGTCCGTCTTGGCAGTAGTCATTACTGGAGCTCCAAATTCTGTAGCACCATAACCACTACGAAACTGCACACCAGCAGCACATAGCGTGTTGCCCACCTTGACAGGGAGGGGACCACCACCAAAAAGCTATATATACTAAATTAGAGCACGCGTCACATCATCAGATTGCGGGCACCTACCACGCTATCTACTTTCTTCAAGACTTCGATTGCCTCTCCTGACATAGTTATCTGTTCAAGGAACGACGGGACTTTCAACAGCGAGTTGCACTGGACCTTGCGGAGGACATCAGCTATGTTTTCGCCCGTTGGTATCACCGGTTGCGCAAGTGGATGGTTCTCCGTTCGTGGAGGATAGACCACAGCGGTGACGAGTGCCGCAATGGGTACATAGAGCCCAACAATGATACCGAAAGTATGCAATGCGGGAAGCGACATGCCGCCAATCCGACGTGGATAAGCGTATGCGGCACATTCTCGGATAACGTTTACAGCTCCGGGACATTCGCAGGGACGGGACGCGGAGGGGGTCAGGGGGCCCTTTATACCTTACATAGATAATATTGTCCTTCCATAGGGTGAGCACCCTAACGGGACAGAAATTGATTCAAAAAAAAAGTTTACAGCTCATCAGTATTCATATCTATGTTTGGCAAGTGAAAGCCTACCTCGCGTAGCTATTCGAGCTGGAGATTATGCGTGTGCTTAATGGGCTTCGGGAAGCCCGTGCTACCTGAAGAATAGATGCACAACGCGGGGGAATCCATGCCAGGCGGTGCGACAGCAGGAGGGTAAGGAACAAACGGATCAGCGGCCACTTCGTACTCGAGTTTCGGGAACGCATAACGCAATGTCGGGAGTTCATAGATAGTCAACTCAGAACCTGTAATTTCCCGGCGGATAGCGTCGAGGAGGCCCTCGTGAGCGTGGCCTAGGGAGACGATACGGGAACGGTTGGCTTTGTTCATCATGTTAACTACCGCCGAGGCAGAATTTCGAGGGGATACTGGGAATGGCTGGGCTGGAGAGTGAGAGAAGACATTCAGAATGGATAAATACGAACTTACGACGCATCCAGAGATGGACAAGCCTGCGACAACAGCATGATGCAAGATCGTATCGGTATTTGCAATTACCATTACCACCTCACCATCTGGACCTTGGCGTGCGGGGCGGAGTGCATGAGCAACTCGGTGGGCGGCGCGACCGAATTCAAGGAAGGATATTTCGGTCAGAGTATTGGGAACGTGCTCATTAGCGTATGCGAATACTGGGAAAGAGGGATTCCTCTCTACGTGAAGGTTAATCAGATCGGGGAACAGGAGGGAACCATCAAGGGGCGGGAAATTAAGAGTCATACTTGTAGATCGAGATGCGGTGTGGGTTATTGATGAGGCATTGACCTTCAAGGTTTAAAATACCACTGGCGCTGGCGCTGACTTGTATTCATGACCTACGTGATAATTGCCAGTAAGTGGGGATAAATTTGGCGTAATATTTGCACATTTATTCTGCGCGGTTTTTTGATCCGTATGCAGTTTCCAATGGTCAGCGCACGATTTTCAATGGTCCCCGCCTGGTTTTCAATTAGTATGGAAAGCCGGACGTTCGCGCCTCGGTTTGCTCAGAAAGAAGCCCGAACGACCAACTAAATCTGGTAGCCATCGATGTGACACCTCAGATCTTAGATCTCAGATTTGGCAACGAGTTCGGCCAGGTGTGAGACTTCGAATACCCCACCTACGCATTCAACCCGCAATGTCAATTACTGTGTGAGGTACGCGCAAATGAATGAGTAACTGACCTTGAGGATACACAGCCGGTGATGCCCTTGATATGGCATGGACAGGGTGTCAAATGGGTAGTTAGGATCGAAAATGCATACGTGAGGTGACAAACGAGTTCTCGTACTCCATAATCCGTTCATGGAGCAACGAACGAGTAGTCAGGATTAAATACACATGAGCAAGGCTGAAACCGAGCAATTGGGCTCGAAAATATACGGCTACGCCGACAAACGAAGGAAACCGGTTCGAAAATGCATGCATGGGCGATGAAGGAGCGGTCGGGCTCAAAACACATGAGCAAGGCTGAGGCCAAGCAGTTGAGCTCGAAAATGCACAGGTGAGTCGACAAACAAAAGGGGCATCTAAAATACGTGCGTGGAGCGACAAACGAGCTGTCGGGGTCAAAGGTACATACGTGGGCAGGGCTAAAAACGAACGATTGGGCTCGAAACGACACCGCAAGAGCGCTAGTGATCGGTCGGGTTCGAAGGCGCATGCATTAGGCAACTGGCGAGCAGTCTACTTGAAAATCTGTACGCGGGGTGACGAACAAGCGATCGGGCTCGAAAATACACCGGTGTGGCTGAAAACGTGCGGATGCGCTCGAAACTGCACGGCAGGGCAGCAAATGGGTGGTGATGCTCATATAAGGCGACGAGCGAGGGGTCGGGCTCAAAGATACATAGACAGGGCTGGAAACGAGTAGTTGTACTTGCAGTAGTTGTCGAGGAATGCGTGCTAATCTGCGCACGTGTGCATCTGCCTTACAAGTTGCTAGTCACATTGAAACTCCGATAGGTCTTTGGGCCTCTGTATACAGGTTTAGGACTGCAACCGCTCGTTTCCAGCCCTGCACGTGTATTTCCGAGCCCTCCATTCACCCCGGGCCGGACCATATGTCATACAGCGCCTCGCAGGTCCCTAGAGACACCCGTCACGCCGACCCGGGGATCACGAGCACCAACACTACCGGCATCTGAGAAGGGGCCACAGCCTGGGCCCTCTTCAAAGGTGTCTGAGGTGGGTTCGAAATCAACGCTAGTTGTGGCAGGGAATCATGTGTTTAACACGAGGTTCCGGCCCAGCCGGAAATACTATCAACCTCATGACAGCTTTGAACTGAACTACAGGCATGCGATGATACCAGTTTCAACAAGTCGATACACGGGTGGTACGCAGACAGTGAAGAGCCACACATCCCCCAAAGTTATTAGCGAGAAAAGTTCTCAGTGATGTCCAACGTAGGTATGGCCATATTACCGTGCATTTTTGTGGGCAGAACGCACCAGATCGAACCTCAATGAAACTCAGGCTCCATCGTTTATCCTGTCGAGTTTAGAATTGTTGCCTCTACATGAAAGTCTACAGTCTGATACACTAGGCTCGCTATTGCTACTCCGTGGCTGACGCGCCTAGCAGGCAATCCAGATCGAGTCGTGTGCTTGATGCCCAGTAGCAGTACCGCCGTGTGCAGGGGCTCAGTTCTCTCTAACGTCCCACAGTTTCATCCTGTTTCCGCTGGGAGTCTGGAGTGATCGGAGATGGCGCTCTTTCTGTCGATCCTCGGCGGCCCCGCGAAACTTTTTCCTTCAAGTAATGGATGGTATCACGGTGTAGCCACCGTGGGGTAATGAAGACAAGAAAAAATAATAGAATCCACTACGTGTTCTCATCGCGTGGACTCAGAGAAAACCCATGGATATCCAATAACCCACCCATGCATCAGCCTCGACCTCCCCAATCGCTTGCATACGCGCCATCATCGGGCTTACACGCTGCGCCTCTGCTGTACACAGTGCAGGCATCCCCACATCCGTCATCACCGTCGTCCCGGGCGCTAACGATTTCCGGACGATCTCATCCTGCCGTGCAAACGAGCGCAAGAACCCGAGTAACTTAATTGCCGGCTGCAGGTAATAAAAGAAACGCTCAGATGCCAGGATGGAGCAGTGCACACCCAAACCACTTACGATCGTCGCAACATCGTCCCCCGACGCGTTCTCCGCCTTGCGCTCCAAACGCGCCATCCACTCTCCAAAGGGCACGATAGGAAGGGTGATCTCCCTCCGCTGTACGAGCGCGCGCTGGACACATGTGATCATTTCGGCCCACGGCGCATGACGTGGGTTGACGATGTTGAGCGCGGGCGGCGGGGCCTCTGTCGCGAATGCCGTCTCCAAAAGGGCAGCGGCAACCTCTTCCTCGCGGAGCCACGACACGACCTACGGGGAGACTCAGGCAAGCCCAGAGCAGGCGGAGAAAGCATCACGTACCCCCGCAGATTCCGGAAGCGCACCAAGGACGACGCTCGACTTGACGATGATCGGGAACCAATCCGTCGTGGACCAAGATCCGCCAGGGCCACCTGCGATCTGGCCAATCCGGAGCGAGGTCACATGCAAGCCACTCTGGACAAGAATCTACACCAGATCATTATCTATACCAGGAATCATGCGCCAGTCACATTCATGACTCACTCGCTCGGTGGCGTATTTACTCTCCCCATAACCGGCGCCGACGGCAACAGATGAATCTAGTTGTACGCGCTCTGGGAACGGCTCCTCTGCCTTGTCCCAGCCTTGCGCGGACCCGACTGAGGATGTGAACAAGAATCGGAGGCGCTCTTTCTGCGCCGAATTGAGGCCCAAATTGGCTAGATTCCGTGATGCTCGGATACTATCCTCGAAGGATGACAACGCCAAGTTGAAGTCGAGGCGCCATGCGTTGTGTATGATCAACGTGACCGAGGCCCTAATCTGTACATATTCTGCTTCAGACGACTCAGCGTATGCAACCATCACTGACCTCTTCATATGTCTCCACGGACAGACCACACTTGTTCAGCGACGCGTCGGCCTCCACGTAGACAAGTTTGGTCGAATCCAGCAGATCGAGCGCGAGCCCTCTGTCTCTAAATGCAGATATCTGTCGTTCCCCAATCGACTTTGCCAAAGAACGCCGATTAAAAGCATATACGCGCTCGACCGCAGGGTTTTGAAGGAGTTCAGAGAGTAAAAAAGAACCGAGTCCACCCGTCGAACCAGTGAGAAGTACCACAGCAGGCAGAATCGGTGGGCTTGTGGACAAGACACCATCCACAGGACCACTCAAACTGACAGAGTACTTTTCAATCATTGCGTCGATGGCCTGCTTATGCTGCTCGACGACGTCGATTCCCACGCCATTGTCATGAATGAGCGCGACAATGCGTGCACCCAGTTGCTGGATCGTGGGGTTTTCGAAGACGAAATTGGGGGTAACATGGGCTGCCACCTTTGTGATCTCCGGATCTGGCGATGTTCGCATCCCACCCAGGATCCGGTTTCGAAGTTGGGTGGCACTCAGACTACAAGGCCAGATGGCTCCGAGTCAGTTTTGACAACGACGATCAACCAAAGGCCACGCACCTGTCAAAGCCTTGAACGAACAGGTCCATGTATGGATCAATATCGCGGTCAGAATGGACGGCGCTAGCATGGGCCAGTAACCATGCTCCGATTGCCTCGCTCGTCCACGCTGACGGGCCCGGTGCCGACGAACTTGCTTCAACCATACCATATCTTGACCAATGTCAGCGATCCATGCTCACCCGGGAGGGAGCCAACCCACAATGCATCGATTTCTGCCTTGTATGCGTTCAGCGTCGCCTTGCGCTGAATCGTGCCCTTGGAAGCACGCAACATCGGCTTGTCCTTGCTTGTGATCAAAATCATTTCCTTGAAGATCCGACTGAACGCTGGCGATGGCTCGTTGGCCTCTTCAATCACGGGCCTTTGATGCGATCACGTTGGTTACCATCGCATCAACGGTCAAGGCACGCACCAGATTTGATTCCTAAACGCAGCGATCGCGTTCTCGTCGTCCACGTCGATCGCATATCCTTCACGAGGCTCGATGAGTACCCCGACATGGTGGCGTTCCCTCCCAAACATGGTGACACCCTGCACGAGCGGCGAAGCGCTAATGATACTTTCCATCGGAGCAGGCACCGTTTTTTCCCCAGAGGCAAGCACGATGACATCGTCCACCCTCCCGACACTCAAAGACAAGACGGTTGAGCGCTCTCCCTCAGCGTGCCAGACAAACAGAACATACATTTTCCACGCGTCCTTGGTCGGATGCTTCACAAAAATATCCGACGTGGCGTATCCTCTCACGTCCGGCAGGTTCTCCACGGCCAAATGGAACTCGTCGGTGACCTGAATAGAGGAGCGTGAGCGCCCGACGATCGACAAAAACATACCACGCACCAAAATGTGCAGTTCGTACGTGTCATCTCCTTGTGGCATCCACCTTACCTTCAAGTTGTCGTCCGCGAAACGCATCCAGGCCCAGTCTCCCTCTGCATTATCTTTCTTATCGGTCACCATCAGGGGGGCACCGAATTCGGTCCCGCCATAGGCATTGACGAGCTGCACACCCGCAGCACACAGCATGTCGCCCACTTTCGCGGGTAGAGGGCCACCCCCAAAGAACTGGACCGTACGGGGTCAGAGGCTAGCACACAGGCTCGTCGGGGACGCACCACCATACCGATCTTCTTCAGCACCTCGATCGCCTCTTCCGACAGGGTCATCTGTTCAAGGAATGCCGGAACGATCATGAACATGTTGCAGTCGACCTTGCGGAGGATCTCGATGAGACTGTCGCTCGTGGGGATTACCGGTGAAGCAAGCGGGTCGTCCCACGTACGCGGAGGGTAGATCACGCAGGTGCAGAGGGATGCAAAGGGCTGGTAGAGCCCACCGATGCACCCAAACGCATGAAAGGCGGGGAGCGCCATACCAGCGACTCGGCGTGGCGCCGCAAATGCGATACAGTCTCGTACAAAAGCTGTGGGCCACATCAATGACGCCATCGGAAATACCACGGGACAATCGCCTACCCCGTGACAGCCATTCAGTCTGAAACGCATGGGTATGGCAGATGGGCTTCGGAAAACCTGTACTGCCAGAAGAGTGAAGGTACAGGGCAGGGGCGTCAAGCACGGTGCTTGCGGGCGCATGCGGGTATGGAACAAACGGATCCGACGCGGCTTCCCCACCGAGCACTGGGAAAGCGTAGCGCAACGTCGGCAGCTCGTACGTCACGAAATCGGAGGTTTGGGCCTCCTGGCGAATGCCACCTATGAGGTCCTTGTGAGCATGATCCAGCGTGACGATACGCAAGCAGCCGGTCTTCGCCATCATGTTCACGACCGCTGCGACAGAATTCCGGGGGGAGACGGGGAAGGGCTAGATGGGACACGTGTGAGAGAGAAACGAGACGAACGGGTTGGACTTACCACCCATCCGGCGAGAGACAAGCCCGCGACGGTGGCGTGATACAAGATCGTGTCAGTATTGGCAATGATCATCACCACTTCACCATCTGGACCGTGGCGTGCAGGGCGGAGTGCATGGGCGATTCGATGAGCGGCGCGGCCAAACTCGAGGTGCGAGATTTCAGTCAGCGTATCGGGGGCATCTTCGTTCACGTATGCAAAGGCAGGGAAGGCCGGGTTTATTTGCATATGGAAGGTAATCAGGTCGGGAAACACGAGGTTCTGAGGAGGAATGTGAAGAGCCATGGAGGAGATCAGGGTGATGGTGTGGCCGAAGTGATATGTCCGTCCAGACAGCTTTAATAGCGGGATAAGAGCGTCCTACGCGATACTGTGGATCTGTCATGACTGGAATGTCACCAGCCGCGCGCAATGCAAAATGAGTCCGACTACTCGGACGCATCCTGAAAATTCGTGTCATCAGTGAAAGTAAGACGATGGCCGACCCAGGGTCCACCGTCAGGCTCGAGGAATCTTGCTAATGCTGCACGACAAGGGCCGATTTGCCTGAGCTTTGATTCGGCCCGAGGCTGAGACTCGGAGGTATTATACCTCAACTTGCGATTGACACCCGTCAGATGACTCAGATTGGTCGGAGGAAGTTGGAAGTAATTGGCTGCTTTGTCTCAGGGCCACATCCATAGTTGAGCGTTGAACTCGGCCGGAAGGTAGTTCAACCGCTGGACATGCTCTCTGAGACAGTTGAAGCAGGAAAGCCTATTTCAGGCTAATCTTTTCGTGAGAATGATACCGTATATGCTGTAAGAAAAATGCCGACCGGTTCCTACCCTTTCGAGAGTCCGTCCCAGTGCATCAAGGCATCCTGGCTGGATTTGCATCCAGCAGCATCATGTCTTGACAAGCCTCTATATATAATTTAGACGTATTTACTACAACGAACAACACGAAGGCTACACGACCGTCTCCCCCCTCACACACCCCATCAACATCGCGTCCACTGTCCCTCCCGTGCGCTCGTCTACCCACGCATCGAATGCCTCAAAGATCCGCATTGCTGGGCTCCCATCCGACTCCGCCTTCTTGGCCGGCCACATCCGTTTCTCCTGGATCCCCACAAAATCGACCTTGAGCCCTCCAGGCTGGTGCTGGATCGTCAGCGTCACGTTCCACGTGTCCGTACCGTAGAACGATGCCTCCTTGACGTGATGGCGCGCCACCTCGTCCGGCGGATGCTTGTCGAGCGTCCATGCGAGCACGTGGGCGTCGAATGCGATGACTGGCGCTTGTCAGTGTGCGCCAACGCCACGACCGGCCCACTCACCCGTCCAGATGATCCCAGGGTGGTCGATCTTGAGTGTGAGCGTCCGCGTGCCGGCCTGCTCATTGACGATGTCATTCACGGCCGTGACAGTGAAGCGCTCTTCCGGCGGCCACGGCGCCGCATATGCAGGGTTCAGCGGCAGATCGATTTTGAACGGGGACAGGAACTGGAGGACGATCAGCACGTCGGATAGCGGGGAACGGCGACACGCACGGCAGAGAACGGATAGAGCGTGTCCCAGTCGTTGTTGTACTTGTCCATGGTGATCGCCCTCGGCGGAACACCGTCCGAGCCAAATTCCGCCGCGATGTCGTGTGCAAGCGCGTCAAAACCCGGTGCACCGTCGGCAGCGGCGATGTGCAGGTGCTGTTCCTGCGTCACTAACTGCGAACGGAGACAAACAGTTAGCAATGTCAACGCATGCAGGACTTCGACGAATATGCCCACGTCTTCCATGTGAATCACAAATAATCTCTTTTGATGCTTTGCGTCAAATGGTGCCTGATTATAGAAAAAGGCCATAACGATGCCCAGCACAAGAAGGGCGAGGATCAACGCGCGTTGAAGCACCCCTGGTCCAAAGCGATGCGTAAACGGGATGATAAATGACAGCGTGAATGCACCGAGGACAGCTACGATGGACGCAATGATGAACTCGGCAGGGGCATCCCCACCCATCCGACCAGTCTATCGTCCACAAATAAGCAAACCCATCAGAACAGTGCGGACACCTTACCAGAGGCACAAATACGACGAGCGTTGCAGCCAACATTTGCACGCCTGTCGTAAGCGGCGTCACCATCGCGATGGCATATGTTCGTAATGCAGCGTTAGTCTCTGACGGCACCGCTGTGTGGGCCACATGGTTCTCGGCGGCTTTTCCTGCGCCATTTTGTTCAGTTCCGTTGACCGTGCTCTTTGGAGAATTTCTAGATGGCGCCAAAAGCGCGTCGACACCAAGTGCCATAAACAAGCCGGTCGCGCAAACAAACGGAAGAGCGCTCGACCCGATGTTGAACAGCTGACCCGCGGCGGCAAGCCCAGACTGAGAGAGTAACAATGCTGCCAGCACAGGCTTCTCCAGCGTCGGACCGGAACTGGTCCTACTGAACGGCACTTGGCTCGCCAGCGCTCCTGTTCCGAGCGCCGAATTAGACGAGGGAAGTCCCAGGCGAGCCAGCGACGTCGACGAACGTACCGGCAATCGCAGCAGGACCGTACAAGACCACTGGGAAATGTTCGGCGCTGAACCAGCTCATACCCTTGTCAAGGACGTGGGCCATCAGGAATGCGACAGCGTTGGCCCCAATTAAAGCACCGGCAAAGGAGGCCGCCACCGCCGCCATGGCGGTCCATAACCGCTTGACTCCAGTGGTCCAAACGAGATAGGAGGAGGCAGCGAACAGAGTCACGTACATGATTTTGGCTGTCGTGAACGAGTATACCACGAACAGGCCAAGATTGTAGAAGAACACCGTGCGTGGGCGAGCGAAACCCTGTTCGAGGCGCGGGACTGGCGACGAATCCGAAGACAAATAGCGCAAGAGTGCAAGAGTATTGTCAGCCATGTGTTGGGCAACGCCGGGTTGTATATTTTCGACCACGTCCTGTGAATGGTGAGACATTAGCACTAAGGGTATACTCGGACGCATACCCCGCGCATGTGATACATATAGCTGTTGCCAACGATGGCCATCTACACCATCAGAATCAGCTACGAACGCAGCATAGGAAGTGAATGTCACTGACATCCAATCCGGTGACATTCAGATACTGCTCGAATTGCCTGAAATCAGTGCTGTACACACGCCGGTAAGCATGTATGCATTGCAGGTGAGTAGCATTCACATACTCGGACAAAAGGACGCCTGAACTGAAGACTTCGTTCGCATAAATCGTTCCATAGGGCCTGTAACAGGATCAACAATGACAACATACGCGTGGAGATGTAACACACCTAGGTACATGCGAATACGCCTCGATCATCTCCTCTGACGTCGCTTGGAAGAGCAGGTCACGACCAGCGGTTCCGGCGGCTGAGCAAACGCATTAGCATGTGCCGTGCGCAGATCAAAGGATGAGAGCACCTTCCAAGTTGACCACTGCCCTCACCCTACCAGGTGGTGTGAATAGAGCAAACATCGAGCGAAAGAGACTGACGTGGAGGCGATGGGGTGCTGTGTGGAGAAGAGATGAGAACCGTCCTGCAACGACTCTTCCGCGTTGTTGAACACTGTTGGGGTGCATATATGCGTGTGCCACGTCAAAGCAGAGTTTTGCACGCACGGAATATGATCGAGTACGTCGGCTCCCATCCTGGTGTTTCGACCAATACGCGGGCACACTCGATCATCACACCGACGGCCAGCCCGTCATCAGCGGCGCCCGGACTGGGGAGCGTGCTGTCGAGATGGGAGTTAATAAGCACCGCAGAGGCCTTGCCACGCTCTGTGCCGTCGGACACGCGGATAATGATGTTGGAGAGATCGACGTAGGTCTTGTACAGTCGCGTGCTCATCATGTCGAAGCTGGAACGGGACGCATGAGTGCGGACGACGGGCGGTCTGAGCGACGCACCGGTGGTGGCCGCTGCCTTGCTGTCTCCAGACCTCGCACTCGAGCTTGCGGCCGGGCTCGCGGTTGAGGGCCTGCTCACACCAGTGCTTAATCTCGTCGGCCTTGCGCACCATCCATGCGTCTGCGAGGGCGTGTTCGCGCGTGCCGGGGGTGCGGTATCCGATATCCTCCGAGAGGTATTTGGCGTATGCGAGGATGGTGGCCTCGGAGGGGTGGGGGAGACCCGTGTGGGGGTCATATCTAGAGGTGCCGGGTCATGTGGTGCCGGGTGGGACGGGGACAGTGCTCACGGGTCGACGTTGGGTGCAGGGAGGGCTGGGGACGCGTCAGAGGGGAGTGCGGGGCGGGCGGGACTCACTGAATTGGAGCCAGAGGGTGAAGAGGGGGAGTGCGATGAGGAGGGGGGCGAGGGCGAGGATGGCGGGTATGGGGCCCCATGTGGTGGTGCTGGCGCGCATCTACGTGGGCGTAACTGGAAGACGTGTGTCCGGTCATGGCGCGCAGCATCCACGCTGCTACGTAACTCCGGCGTCGTGGCACGGCCTCCGCTCACACCTCGGCCCCTTTAAACCGAGGTCCATGTATCAACCTCTTGTGACCCATACAGTCCCGAACATCAGAACCAGCAAACTTGCCAATTCACACAGGCTAGCACGCCATGAAAACCTATTATAAACCCACCCCCCAGAAGAGGCGAATTTAATGAGAATGGTGCTTGCTGCCTTTGGTCGTCTTCGAGGGGTTCCACAAACGACTGTGCATGGTTTCAATCGTTACCTTCTGATACGGCTCTAATTTTTCCCGAGCCTCGTATGGGGCCCTCAAGGCGTCGTACAGCGCCTCCTTATCGCCAATGCCATACACGTGACACCAGACATCCACGAGCTTCCGGACGGAGTCGCCGGCGTCAACGATGATAACCTGCAGGCACTCGTCCAGCTTTTGGCCGTCCCACCCGAAAGGCTGTACGTCCTCGCTGAGCGCACCGTCGGGAAGAGCGTGGAACTCTGCCATAAAGCCTAAGCTTAGAAGAATAAATCAGCTGTACACGCCGTGCCCGGTTACTTTCACTATTATACACTTGTTTTTGTACCATTAGTTTCACACATTCTGAGCGATTACGAGTCTCTGTGGTGTACATGTCCGACTTGCAGTGGTTTGAGTGACGTAGGACTTGTACATGAAGGACGGCGCCTGGCCCTGATTCATTCCGCGTGATTCCCGCATGCTGGTCAATTAATTTGATGATATGTAGTACAAGTTCATCCATAGACACCTCTAGTTACAAGACGGGGTCTGTACAGAACCAACGCATGGAATATGTGCTATCGCGCATATCCAGTACCATAACCATCCAGGAATGGATCGTTACTGAAGTTGAAGACAGAGCATCCACGAAGCACCGTCTGGTTGCAAGAGAAGCACCAATCCATGGTAGAGTTGATAGTAGTCCACTATAATGAGGTGAGTTGCAATGTGAATGGGATGGCGAGGGTAAAAGCTTACATCAAGAGCCTGGATCAACTGGGGAAGAGTGAGATTATTCTGGCCAAACATCTGTAAAGGTTGCAGCGCATCATCATTCGTTCCATTCTTGAACTTCAGTGCGACTTCGTATTCGCCTGCGGTATTTTGTGATAGCTCCAAAGCAACAGCGGATGCATAGTCAGCTGAGCTTCCTGTATAAATAAATGGAAACAGGATTAATGATTCATTCTCACCAATTCCAGCTATCCCAGGGTTCGTCACTGTAGCATTCGTAACGTTGAATAGACTGATAAACGGCTTGTAGTCGACTTCCGTCAGTGCGAGCTTAATTGTGCTGTTAGGCAAGGTCATGTTGCCCAACGACCAGAATATCTCGGGCCAAAGAGTCCGGATGGCGACTATCATGTGTTAATATGTATAGTTCATCACGGGACACCAATGAACCACCCACTTTCACCAATTGCATTCTGCGCACTGTCTGTGAAGACGTTTTGCTCGTGAATATTAGCGAAGTACCGGGCTTGCTGCAATAGAGTCTCAGGGAACGTGTTGTAGAATGTTGCATTATGAGTATATTGGACGTTCAGGTAATCATAAATCTTGGTATTATGACAACTTCAGATAACGACCATTCGATGCCGTTTTCCGCCACTCACATTCCACTAAGGGATATGTCAGAATACATGCAATACCAAATGAATGTCACACACGATGTTCAAGAAGCTGTTATTTATGCCGTTGAGGTAAGGCTTGACAGCTTGGAGGAAAGGCGCAGCCTGCGCTGCTGTATCGTTGAACACGACTCCACTGTTCAAGCGAGCCAGATGCGATTGGAAATACTGGAGACGCTGGATTCATATAATTCCGCCACCCAATGAACACTCACCTCGCAATCCATCCAACTAGTAAGGGAAGGGGCCTGCCAGAACTCGAGTGATTCCACTGGGATATATTGGTATCCTCCCAATGGGGCCTCGAATGTCTGACCGTCGCCGAGTGATATGTTAGATTCCGGTGTTGGTGGGTAAAGGCCTTGAAGTAGAGCGTAAGCGGAATCGAGGATGACGTTGCCTCCCCCTGCATCAGCGCGAATGAAGAGTTGATCAATATCAGCGACATCGGTTTTAATGCCCTGAATGTAGGATGGCGAGTCGGGGTCGAGATAGGTCTCCCTAAGGTATGAACCCAGTTTATACTCTTGGACCTGCAAAACGTCCAGCAAGAGACAAAATACGAAGGTCAGACATACCGATCCGTATGGTGTCAAGTATCCTTGGGTAGAGTCGTACGTCGTATAGTTCTGGTACAGTACGCCGGCACGGTCGCCATGACGAACCAACAGGACAACCCCGATGAGGCCTGCAGCGGTAGCATTCACCATTTTGAGAGACGCGAGATGCGATGGGTACACAAATGCCTTGAATTTATATCAAGCGGGATGCCGTGCTTCCGCTGAGGCTCTGCATCTTGGCACTGGCAGTGAAAAGCAACTTTACGCACCTAGTCTCGGACCGACTCCCAGTTTAGAACAAGCACGGGGCCACCATGGTGTCATCTGGCTTCAGCGCGCACCTCGCGCTCAGGAACTGGTACGCCTCTTTAAAACACCGGACTGCTGGAATTTAAGAGAATGATAAACCCCCATCAGCATTGCCTACTATTGACATGCTGCCACCGTGGTATTAGAAGGTTGATTAACTGCGGGTCAACCGTTCAGAGTTTACCAATTACCGCTTTAGGGTGGAGGGAGAGCGCAAAACGTACTAACGCAACGGACTGGCGATACAGCATCGGCTGGCGATAGACTCGGGTGTACATAATAGACGGCAAGGCCGCAATGTCGCCACGGCTTTGTAACTTGAACACCGCAAACGCAGCCACAGTCGAGTCCGTGTTGATGGCAAAATTCAGGATGCCAACCAGCACACCCGGGCCGTTTAACCGCCTTTGTAAGGTCACCTAGCACGGTGAGCCGCCTAGTAGTGATTACTTTCTGCGTGATGCGCTCGCTCGGCTAACGATGGAGGTCCGAGCGTCGTGTGGATGACGACTCAGGTGGGTTGCTTAGGGCGGATCAATGGACGTGTTGATCGTACGCGAACTATCTTAGGACATCGTATCTCGATTGTACTAGCGGTTGTACTTGACTCATGTTACTCAGATGTCGATGCGATGCAAGGCTTGCGTGGGTTGGGCGAACCCGCAGGGTTCCGGCCCGAGGCTGGCCCTAGCCTGTGGGGGTCAAACGATGAGCTGTGGGGAGGGCGGGTCCCACAGCTCACGCTGCCAAGCTGCAGGCGCTGAGGCGTCGAGCGTCGGGCGAAGATGGAGTGGGGTGGGGTCGTTCTGGCATGGCTTCGCCCGATGGGGAGTGGTGGGTGGGCGAAAGCAAACGAGAGGCGCAGTCTCGCAGATGTGTGTCTGCGCGTGCTGACGGTGGTGGTGCTGAAGCAAGTGAGCGCCACCGCCTCGGTTCTCGTCTTACGTAGACTACTACCATCATCTTTTCAGTCATGGTGGGATATGGAACTTGGAGGCGACGAATTTACGTCAGCATTTATGTGTCTTCTACGTGCATTGGCAGGCGTACCCCAGGGGTCTCCGATCCTCGACCGTCGTACTAAGCGTAGATTCGTCCCTGCTGCTCGCTGACTTCGCCTCTTCTGACTTTTCGCTCTTGCTGGCGCTTCTTGTCAAATCCGCGCTGGGGTGTACGCATTCATTTCTCATCGAATCCTTTCCCATCATTTTTTTGCAGTACCTGCAGGTGGCTTTTTCGAGGCGTTGTACCTTGCGGGGGGTGTTCTACAGCTCTGAAGCTGTTGTTTGGTGGTGAGCGGATTGACTGGCCTTCGCGTGACCTCGACATCTATGTCCCGCATGAGGGGCTTCTCCCGTCGTTGGCTACATCCTCGCGCCACGCGGTTTCTCCCTGGTAAGCGAGCTGATGAACAGTCTGTACTCGAGCCGTTCCACCTCCTCCGTCCGTACGTTCAAATCCCGCGATCGTAAAGTCGATGTCATCCAGTCGAGCACCCCTTCGCCGCTTGCGCCGATCGTCGAGTTTCACTCCCACCGTCGTCATGAACTGGATTTCCTCAACTGGCGCTTTCAGCGCCTTCCTACGCCTGATGACCCGGCGCCGCTTGGTGATCAACCCCGGGCTTTTCGTGTTCTTTCATGGTTTCCTCACCATCCCATTGCCGACGTCCTTATGAAGTACCGTCACCGAAACTTCGCGGGGCTTGATATGGCCTACAACCGCTTAGTGGAGGAAGATTCGGAGGTAAATGGCTACGTCTGTGGAAGCTCTGCCTGCTGTGGGTTGACAGTCCGGTCGCTGGGGGACCATTATATGTCCGAGTTTAGCTTGGTACTCCACCGACCACCAGTGTACATCTTCCATGTCCTTCGTCGAGGCGTCTTACTTATCGACCTGTTTCTGCAGGTGTCTTTATAGCTGTGTGTGTGCGATTCTTCGCCAGCGACAGTTGTGTGTTGTATTGTACCGCTTCATGTGCCATGTCATACATTTTTGTGTGCTCATGCGCGTGGTGGGCAATACCTCTACCCGTTACTCAACGTCACGATTACCCGATTCTGTCCTGCTCGAGGCACTGGCAGTGTTATGTTGCTTTGAATCACCCCCTACTGTGTTTTCGTCCGCCACTGGCGGTATAGTGGGGAGTCGACGGGCGATCGACACTCGTTTCACCTGGATCTTCCCTGCTCAGGTGAATGGCTGATGTCCAAAAACCTCTTGTGGCGAAATGGCATCTAGAAAAGCAATGGTGCACGCACGCCCTAGTTGACATCCAACGTTATGTGCTGAACGTGGAGTACTCGGTAATGGTTCGTGATTTCAATTATGTCGTGGACTATGCGTTGCTATGTCTCCTTCAGTCAGTGCCTTTTAGTTGGACGTTCATGTCTTCCATCATCGTGCGCAATGAGAATCGCCCTCTTACTACCAATTTCATGCAGCACGAGTCCCCATAACGGGCCGGGGTTGCCCGGAAGGCCATGGGATCAAGATGGATTTAGCCATGTGCAGTGTTTTCTGTTCCCCTTCAAGACTATTCAATACGTTTGTGTGTGCTTGTGCCAGTAGTGGGCCATCCTTACAATAATTGACCTGCTGTGTGAATATCGTTGCAGGAACGTTTTAAGCACACTCAATTCTCATTAAGAAGGGTATGCCACTTATTATCAACCGCAGAGCTACTATTACCCTGTGGCTCCTGGGAGTCGTCCAAGGTTCGCTCAAGGGCGATCATCGGCATCCTATCAAATAGGAGCGGTCACGAAATCTCTCTTTAGTCCTTACTCATAGAAATGCCCTATGGGTCACTCTGCACGAGACATTATCGATGAGTGTTTGCTGTCTTGCTCGCGGTGCCCACTGCCCACAATGCTCACACTTGTGGGGCCAGTTATGTCTGGAAGATGTTGCGCCACGACACTGCGGCACACCTGCAGCATTACACGAACGCTTGTTGCCACATCCCTTGCACAAAATTTGAAGAACTGAGTTACTGAGCACCACTCAGTGGGCCCCGATGAGATGTCATGCATCATAAGTACTGCTCCCGAGGCGTCGAGGGTGACATGGTAGTAATGTGAAAGCACCCATTGAATCCGGTACCTGGCATTATAAACCTAGAAAGGCAACTATCTGTACGATGCATGAGGTGCGCATAGTCGGCGTCGATTTTATGGTCCAATCGTACTCGGATGATTTGTCACCTTTTTCCCGGAAAGAAAATCATGAGTAATGCCTTGGATACCATTGGCTGCGTCGTAGCCGATCACACAATACGGATTTCACGCCAGGCGGTCGGAAATTGGCGTGCCACATAAGTGAGGCGGCCGATTCAGAATACAGTCTCACACGCAAGAATACAGAAATTGAAGCAAACTTACAGCGTGGCAAAGGCCAACTGCTAGAGTGATGGGTGAACACGGCTCAATTGGAGAGGCTGAATTTTCCGTGGATGCAGTAAAAAACAGCTTCCCTCGCGGCCAAAAAGGGTGAGCTGAGGTTAGGGTTCATTACATATTCCTTTGCTGTCGCACCATCTCACGCCTATAAATCTAGCACCACATGTGCACACTCGTTGCCTGCTCCGCCTCATCCTCCGCCTAAAATCTGAAATGGCCTCCGAGACCAATGGTACCGCTGCTGTCCCCCTCCCTCAGCAAAGGGATACAGCTATTAGGTCAAAGCCACCCGTCTGGGCTCTGGATGCCTCGAACGGAGAGGCCCCCCTCCCCGCCAAGTGCGATAGACATGGAAGACAGGGTGGCGTGTGTTGCAAGGAGCTCAAGGACGATGACGACCGCACGCTCATCGATCCTGACATCGTTCGCGACGTGTTTGTCTCCTTCGCAGTTTTCATTGTCATTCACTCATGCGTTTGTAGTGTCATTGGTCTCTCTGACGGTCTGACTGTTCCCTTTGCGCTGACGGCCGGTCTTTCATCACTCGGGGAGTCCCGGCTCGTCGTGCTTGGTGGGATTGCTGAGCTCATCGCGGGGGCCATTTCCATGGGAATTGGTGGATTCCTTGCTTCTCAGGCTGAAAGAGACCACTACCGATTCCTGAAGCGCCATACGTCGGCAAGAGTACTGCGGAGCTGCGAGGGAGAGATGGAGAGAGAAGTCTACACCATCCTCGGTCCGGTCGGCATTGATGAACGCACTTCGAGAGCAGTTACGAAGTGTTTACGTGACGTCGAATATGATGCACCCCAGGCTGCAGGTGCCACGGGCGCGTCATCTTCGGACGAAGAATCAGTGTCTCTCCGGTGGAAATCTGAAATGGGGCTGACTCCCTTTTTCCTCAAGTTTGGCGAAGGTTTAGGTCCGTATTTGCTTCTCGTTTGGCAATCGTTTCATTATCCTTATCTTCATCAACAGATGAGGTACCAACAAGCCGATTATACGGGTCGGCCATCACCATCGGACTTGGCTACCTCATCGGAGGCATCATACCCCTTATTCCATACTTTTTCGTTACCCGCGCTCGTGTGGCCTTGCTCTATTCTTGCATCCTAACTGGTCTCGTACTGCTGGTCTTTGGGGCCATCAAAGCCAGAATCACGGGGGCAGGCCAGGGTGCCAAGGGTTATGTGTGGGGTGCCGTGAGCACATTGCTCGTAGGTGGGGCGGCAGCGGCAGCAGCATATGGCATTGTCGCGCTTCTTGAAACATAGAGCCCAACAGAGTTTTCTTTCCTCTGTCTTGATCCTCTATCGGTTGATTGTTTGTTACACCTCATGTACTTATGTTATACATTAGCTTGTTCGTTAAATGCACTACTAAGGCTCTTCCTTGGAATCTTTGGATAGCGTGCTTTAGTTGAAGTGGCAGTGGTGTGATGCAGGCTCACAGATCCCATCCAAAAGCACAGGTATCCGCCCATAGCGTGGGGCCGCCGGAGTCTTGGCCGGTTGGTCCGCTCGGATAGGGTCATTTTGCCGACGGATTCCGACCCCGGACACCGCAAGACTTCTGGCTGCCGAGAGCATCGTGCTCGCCATCGCCAACGTTTTACACGAGCGGGCTCCAGCGAGCAAAGATTTCAGCCCGAGAACATCACTGCAGTCCCGGCCATTTCATCAAGCAACGATCAAAAAGTGTTTTGATCAGCCCGCTTCACCGCCTCCGCACAACGTTCCCTCCTCCCTTTTTTTAATCCCCCACTCCGTGGCGGGAGACCTCAATACTACCGCCATGAGGATTCAACCTTCAAAGTCTGCAGCCAACCCGCTGGCCGAAGATGATTTGGGAATTACATACTACATCGAGAACGCTCAACAATTTTGGGCAGGTAAGTTTCGTCACACCCTGTACCCTCGGCTATTCACTATATCCTTTGCTGTCGTCGCGTTTTCGCTGTAGAACTCGATGACACCTTGCGTTTTCCGAGCAATGAACAGGCCACATTGTCCATGCTGGATACTGCACTTCGGAGGTTTGTAGCCCTGTGTGCATCTTATCACGGTTCGCTCTTGACGTTATGTTGAGTCGTTATCTCGTGCTGATTATTATGCAGAGTACTATCTTCAGAGTCCACTACAGCTGGAACATGCGTGTCAGTTGCTCTTGGATTCCGAGCTTTTCACGTTTCACTCGGAACGGATGTGCGAGCTTGCGATTGAGGATGTCAAGTCGGTATGTGGGCTTATCTATCCCCATGTGCATCTGAACGGGTTTGCAGAAAACGGACCCCCACGGGCAATTTATCTTGTACAACCTCTTGTTATTTTGGGGCAGACGCCAATCGGCCTTCCTTCGAAGTCACAAGCGATGGCAGCCTCTGATCCCCCTTTTGATGGACCATGTCTTGGTCGATATCGATCCAGAGGCGGAGGACGCCTGTATCAGTTCGAGTCTCGGATCTAGTGGTGCTGGCTCTCGTGCCTCGGTCGTCATGGGCCCCATCGCTATCGAAGGCAAGCTCAGGTTGTTGGGCGTGAAACTCTTGTATGAAGTCTGTCGGGTCCAGAAGCTGTCTGAAGAGGATTTGCGTAGGTCTTTCCTTCTCTGGGTCACTCCGCTCGTTTGGTTGAGCACGTTGACATAGGGGTGTTTAATGATTCGTTCATCGACCATCTTTTCGAGCTTGTGGAACAGACGCGCTCCATGCTCGACGAAACGTTCAACTATGCCGTCATCAAATTGATAGTGAGCCCACCAATTTTTTTCCCGTGGCTGGCGTTGACCGTGGACCAGGTCGCCCTGAATGAACAGTTCATGGTCGCAGGCTTGAACGACGCTGCGTCGCCTCTCGCTGGTCAAGGGAAAGCGCCAGAAGTGCGAAATCGGGTGCTTGACGTACTTATATCTCGCCTTGGCTCCAGCAAGACGTTTGGAGAGAACATGATCTTTATGCTCAACCGTGCATGTAAGTTTTCACGGCTATGGTCACCCCCACGATTCATGAGAATTCATGTTTTCCAGCTCGCTCTGCGGAGGATTTGTGCATGCAGCTACTCGTGTTGAAGTTACTGTACATTCTGTTCACGTCCAAGGCGACCTCAGAGTACTTTTACACAAACGACCTCTGTGTGCTCGTGGACGTGTTCTTGCGCGAGTTGGTCGACCTTGACGACGAGAGCGAATCGGTGCGTCCACGACGACTCGTGCGTCGATCGGCAACTGACCAACACCACGGCAGCTGCGTCACACATATCTCCGTGTTTTGCATCCTCTCCTCACCAAGACACAACTGCGGTCGATACCTTACAAACGTCCCCAAATAGTGATGGCCCTCGAGTCTCTGATGCAGAATGCCAACATCCGAGACATCAACCCGACCACGAAACGACTCGTAGAACGCTGTCTCAGCGGGGAGTGGTGTGTGCAGCTGCAAAGAAGCTCGTTCGACAAGGGCGCTTTGGATCCGCAGGGCCTCATCCGACATGGCAGCCCGAGCCACGACATTCTTGCGTCGACGACGCAAGCCAGTCTGCCAGCACCGCCCGACACGCCGATCGGCGCAGAAAGGCCGTACGACGTCCCCGCATCCTCTGCACCCAAGTCGAAGCAGTTCAGCGCCAGTCGCAGCGTCGAGAACCTCAAGTCGCCGACTGCGAAGCCGCCTGGGTCGCGCTCAGGCTCGGACGGCGTCAGACGACAAAGCAAGGATAGCAACGCTAGTATGGGTGTCGTCGCGTCGACGACGACGACGACGACGGGTGCACCGAGGCGGAAGGAAAGGGTGGGGTCTATGGATGATACGTCGCTCCTACAGCAGGCGGAGAAAAATCTTCAGCTGAAGCATCACCCTCACCCACCGTCCCCCGCGTCGTCTGCGCCGTCACCGATAACGTCAACCGCAGCGCACAAGGCGCGGAGACCGCCGCCTGCGCCTCCAAAAAGGCGGAGACCACCTCCGATACCGCTGGAGCAGACCAACGGGGGAGCGCTCATCACCGCGATTGCGAGCTCATCGATGGTCGCGCACGGGCCGTCGGAGAGATGAGGGTGTGTGCCTTGGATCTGCAGCGAGGCGTCGCCTGTGATTATGCAGACGATGTCGTCTTGGTTTTGGTCTTTTTTTCTTTTTTTTCTTTCCTCATTTACATCTCTACAGGCATTATTGCACGAGCATAGCATAACACGTTAATCAATGCATCCGGTAAGGTGACTCCTTGCTTTTTTTTCATTTAACATTGTCGATACCCCCCTCTTCTCTGAGACAATCGTGTCCGTTTGGGTAGTGTCTCGGACAGTTGGTCACAGGACGTTTTTGACTTGTGCCGTCTGGGCCATCTTTGTGTTCACTTTCCACATTACTAAAAAGGAAGTTTGATCGTATGGACACGGGGATCACACCTGGACATAGCTCTTTTGCTTGGACGGTGTCGCGCTATGAGTTGGAAGCTCGTGGCGCGTACGCACAAATCAATGGTACTGGGATATCACTCATCGCACGAGATCTAGGGTGTTGTTTTTGATTTATATGAGCGACGAGCATCGTGCGCAAAAATCGGTTTGCGATGAGCCGTCCGTCGCGAAGGGGACAGTGAATGCTATTACGGCTCCCTCCGGTTCCATTCGCCAGCCTTTGTCGGGCCCCTGCGGAGAGGATCTAACAGTATGTGATCCCGCCGGTGTTGGTGCACCGGTTGAATCCAGTGGCGTTCCCCTTCCGAGGTCCATCACCGGTTCTGTGTGACCCTGGTTAAGTACAGACCAGTATACATGTCAGGTTGATATACAGAGCGTCAGCCACCGTCGTCATGTGCGCATGCGTTTCCTGACAGGCGTGTGCACCCCGTCGATCGAGTCAGAGAGCCCGACACTCGACGACGAGCCGCTCGCGCTCCGCTTCCTCGCGCCCAGCAGGAAGACGTCAGGGGAAGAATCGGGAAGCCACAGCTCCTCGTCTTCGCCCTCAAGCCCAGGCAGGCTATCGCGATCCGTATCGTCCACGTGCTCGGGACTCTGTGCACGGCTCTGAGTCAGTCCAAGCTTGCGTGCGCCCGGTTTGACGCGAGATTTCACGGGCGTCGCGGCCACGAGGGTCACGCCCTGCGAACGTTTCTCGTCCTGCCTGGTCGGAGCCTCCTTGGGTTTGGGGGGCGCCTGGGGCTGCTGTGCCTTTGGTTTGAACCCGCGGGACATGCTGACTTGGCGGCTGAGGGCGCGTTTGAGAGACGATGATGCCGTGGAGGTGTTGGATCGCCGCGCGGAGGCGTCCTGGGCGAGCGAGACGGAGAGGGAGCGAGAGCGAGAGCGCGCGTCCGAGGTGTGCGATTGGGTGGACGGGGAGCGTTGGCGGGCAGAGGTGGACGATCGAACGAGTTTACGCGATGCAGCTTTGGAACGAGGGTTGGCTGACGCGTCCTCGCTGTCGTCGTCTGAAAAGGGAGAGTGTGGGAACAGCTTGCGGCGGAGGAGGGCACACAGGTCTGGAAGAAGCGACTGGAATCTGGGGGAGGTCGGACAGGTTATCGGGGCACAAAAAGTCTGACTGACTCGCGCTCGACGACGTCCTGGCAAAAGGCCTGCATCCAGTCGCGCTCGTCCTTGGGGGTCTCTGTGTCGTTGATGTGGATGACGAGCTGCCAGGTGCAGAGCTTGTCCATGAAGGACTCTAGGCGTTCGTGCGGGGACGGGACGACGGCCTTGGGGCGTTCCTTGCGTTTCTTCTTGGGCGCGACGTCGGGGGCGGGGACGGTGAGCGGGGGGAGCGGGGTGCAGGGGCCGGGGAGCGAGAGCTTGAGGAGATAGAGGAGGATCTGGATCTGCACTCTGCGGATGGGTCAGGAGAGAGAGGGACGGGCGAGGCGGGCTTACTCGCGGCGCTCGAGGCGCTCGAGCCAGGCATTGCGGGCGGACTCGTCGAGGAGGACGGCATCGTCGGTGTTGGCGCGGTCATGGGCGAGGGCGTACCACATCATGGACTCCTCGGACTCGCCTGCGCCGCCGTCCTGGGCGAGGATCTGGGGGAGTTCGGTGTGGTACTTGGCGACGACGGCGCGGACGGAGAGGAGGAGGGGGTCGAGGAGTGCGTGGAGCGGGTGTGTGGCGGCGTCGTGCTGGACGCGGCGGAGGGAGGGGACGAGGAGCGGGAGGGGCATGATCGACTGTGGGGGATGAGCGGCGTCGTGGGGCGGGGGGGCGCACGGACCTCGGGCAGCCAGAGAAACTGCAGATACGTGCGTGCGACAAACTGGGCGGGCGTCTCCCGGTCCAGCCCGAGCGGATAGTCCCGCGCGATCGCCTGCTCTTGCGCCGCCGTCCAGCGCGCGCCCGACTGCGACACGAGTCGGGAGGGGACCATCAGCCTTATGTAAGCACGCCCCTTGACCATGTCCGTCTCGTTCACCGTCCGGCCGCCACCGACGCACTCCGACGACGACACCGGCATCGTCTTTCCCGGAGCCGTCCCCGCCGACGACGAACACTCCGACTCCGACTCCGACGACCTCGCCGTCCTCTCCCGCCCCGCCGCCGTCCAGCCCCGCCCGAAAAGGAAGCAGCCCCCGCCCGTGCTCGTCATCCCGACCAAGCCAAACCCCGACTGGCGCGAGGCCGCTCGCAAGCGCCGCGCCGCATGCCCCCGCGGCCCGCCGTCCTTTGTCCCACGCTCGGCCGCGACCGGCGTCGACGGGTCCGTCGGCGGACTCGGCACGCGCGGCACCATCAACTCTGGCCCCCAGCTCGTCGGCCTGCACGTGCACACAGAGACCCCACAGGCCGACGATGAACAGGCGGACGCGGCCCAACCCGCAGCCCAGGTCGCAGAGGAGTCAGAGGACCAAAAGGCGCTCCGTGCCATCCTGGCCGGCGAGGACGAGCCCGTCGTCGAGGTCATCCCCGTGCCCCCCCTCTCAGAGGCAGATGCACTCAGACAGGATGTCGAAGAACTGCCCGACGTCGCCACAGCAGACGACTACGAGCGTGTTCCCATCTCTGCCTTTGGCGCCGCGATGCTCCGCGGCATGGGCTGGACCGGTGGCGCCGTCGCCCCCAAGAAGGACAAGCGCAGCAAGAATGCCCTCTCCCAACCGTACCTCCCGTCCGCTCGTCCCGCCCTGCTCGGCATCGGCGCCAAGGAGCGCGAGCCAGACGACGACGGGAGCGGCAAGAAGAGGCCCAAGGGCCGCGACATGCGTTACGTCCCTGTCGTGCGAACCGATAGCGACAGAGGCGAGGGCGGCTCGAGCAGATCGGGCACAGTGTCCAGGCGGCATTCACCCTCACGGCGTGACCGAGACTCGGATCGCGACCGGAGAAGGACCCGCGACGACGAAAGCACGCGGAGGGAAAAGGACTACGATGGTAGAGATCGCAGGGGCGATCGCAACGGAAGGGATTACGACGAGAGAGACCGCAGAGACCGACGGGACAGAGGTCGCGATGATTCCTACTCGAAGCGCTACGACGAGCGCGATCGCACTAGAGAACGCGACAGACGGAACCGATGAGACTCAACCGGGGTACACAACTTGGATACAGAATATGTACAGCTCTCTCATCTAACTTAGATACTGTGCCTGCCTCGTCCTCGAGCATGTAGGCAGGTCTCCGTCATCTAATCAACTACTGCCAGTGCAATCACTATGCTTTGCCTGCAGAAACTCTGCCTGCTCGCTCGAGACTCTCGTCCTCGAGCATATACGCAGGTCTGTACTTGGACCGCGATGGCGGTTTTGCCTCGTCGCCCACCGCCCAAGAAGTAAGAGATGGATCACTCGCAAGCTTACTACTGCATGCACCACGCGGCTCGGCAGTGCATACACCCTCTGGGTTCGTAGCAATGACCGTCAAGCTCGCAAACAGATCG
>JBBPKG010000336.1:0-29580 GCA_038089115.1 Fistulinella cinereoalba | reverse complement strand
GGGTACAAGGGAGTGTTTTGTCTCGGTTGGGACGAGGATGGTTAGGGTGGTTCCTGGTGTTGCATCCGACCTTGTGACAGATGAAGCACCTATTCTCGCACATGTGGCAGGCTCATTCGGTAGGGGATAGTCTGATTGCATCGACATCCATTGCATTGGGGTCTTTGGTTCTTCCTGGAGTGATATACTTCCTTTCCCTGATATCTTTTGCTCTTTGGATTGCTTGGAAGGTTTCCCTGGCACAATCGATCCATGCATCTGGGGTTTCTGGTTCTTTTCCGGAGAAGGTGATGCATTCCATGAGGTCTGGGTGGAGTCCTGCCACAATGATTTCACACTTGGTTCCTTCAGAGACATCCTTTGCTCTTGCGACAAGAAGTCGATATTGAGAGATGAAGTGTTCCAACTGTTCGAGGGTAGGGTGTCGGTTGGAAGGCATTGCTAGTTTCCTGAGTTCTCTTTGTGCTTCCTTTTCTCCGTCCTTGGAGAAGAAGGTGTCTTGTACTTCCTTGACAAAGGAAGTCCAGGTCTGTTGATCCACCAGGATCGTTTTAGCCATCATTCGTTTGTAGTAGAATTCTGCAAACAATAGTCCTAGCCCCTTGCTCATTTTGTTTAGAGCAGTAGTGATTTTAGCATCTTCGGTATAGATGCCTGGGTTCATTTCGTAGTAGGCCGTCATGGCCGCTGTCCACCATTTGGCATGTTTGGGCTTTCCACTGAAGTCATCAGGGAGGCCTGCTTTGAGCTCGCTAGTATGTGCTCGTGAGTCGGTCATTTCGATATCTGGGTCAAGGGGAGAGAGGGGAGAGGGGATGTGGAATCTTCCTTGACTAGTAGATTCTCTATGGGAACGGGCGGGGAAAGAGGAATAGGAGGGTCGAGAGGGAAGGCAGGTAGAGGAGGGTTGGGGGGTGGCAGGGTCCAGGAGATATCGATCTGGGAGATGTCTTCCTTGCTCTTCAAGGAGTCTCTTTGCTAATCCAGTTGAGATGACGCCTTCGTCTAGTTGCTGGATGATCTGTTCAGGGGAGATTGTTGGTGCAGCAATGGTGGGCAATTCTTTTTCTTGTTGTAGTTCGACTTCGTCAGAGCTACTTCCTTCTTCCTCGGATGAGGCAGAGTCCGTTCTAGGATCTCTGTACGGTTGGTCCTCGTCGGAGGACTGAGGGATTTGATATGAAATGGTGGGCGACGGTGTGTGGTAGCAAGGTTGTAGGTTTCAGCTAGATCTTTTGTTACAAGTATTGGAAGGTCGAGTGTTACTCAAACCTGACCGACACCTGACTGACAGAATCAGGTGCAATAAGGATACTTGTATGGGGAACGCTAGGATTCCTTGCACAAGATCAGCGAGCACTCAAGTGTAGCTCGAGGACACGAGAGGAGTGTGAGTCTGAGTTAAAGAAAGTCTCCATCTCACACTGGAGGGATTCCTTGGGCAAGAAATAAGCTTGTTAAGCGTAGATCTAGCTGGGGAGCTATAGTACAT
Source organism: Fistulinella cinereoalba (assembly GCA_038089115.1). Lineage (NCBI taxonomy): Eukaryota > Fungi > Basidiomycota > Agaricomycetes > Boletales > Boletaceae > Fistulinella > Fistulinella cinereoalba. The sequence continues at coordinate 28,088 of JBBPKG010000336.1, read as the reverse complement.
GCAGCCAGGTATTTATACTATGGGAAGGGGCTGTGAACCCGGAAGTGGAGAGGCTGTCTGTAGATAGCAGAAATAGAATGGAAGACATAGCCCTCGTCATGAGGCGGAAATGAGGTGAAAGATAAGTAAAAGTACACGGTAAACTGTATGTGGTACAAACTGCTTCTGGGTTACCTGAGTATGGTACACTTTTAGAATCGCTGGTCCCGGTTAAGGGGGCGAATGAGAACGTTGTCCATATAGGGGATTACTACCAACTCCTCCGGTATTAAGTCCTCGTTGAATCTTCCAAAGGTCATGGGGAAGACTGCGTAAGAACCTGTATCAGAGAATAGCATCATGTCACCATCTTTGAGTGGCACACACCTTTGTGTCATGCTTCCTACATCTTCTTCAAGTTGATCTATGTTGTCACCATGCTCATTTGCTGGCATAGCCTGCTGCTGAGCTTGAGACCAGCTTGCTTTGACCTTAGAAATGATTCCACTGGCATCATCTTCATCTGGATGTTGATATGATCAGCAGCCAATTATCTTTTCTTTCATTGGGTTGAGAAGTCTTAGCCAATCAGCAAGTGGGATGTAGTGCTGAGAATATTTAGCAGCAGAGGTATTGGAGGTTATGATTGCACAGAGCTGTAGCATAGACAAATGAGTCTCAGCATGGTTCAGATAGAACAGAAATGGCTGTATTAAATGCCTGTAGTGTAGATGAGCAAGTCTATGGTACAGTGGTGAGTATTGATTGTAAACGATTGGAATGGGATATCCTACCTCAGCATGGTTTGAATAGAATGGAAATGGCTAAGGTATTGAGCATACATGACAAGTTAAATACATTCAAAATGAAACAGGTACATTTGTATCTTTGCAACAAAGAATAGAAATGGGGTGATGTGCCCCCAATGTGCACTGACAAATAGTGATGGTTGTGCTGGCTTGACTGGACATGACCCAATCACTGACAAGAGGTCCCTGGAGTTGGCTGACCCTTTTTTGATTGTTGATTGTACTATGGTTTATAGCCTATGTGAGGTGTTGATGGCTCCCAAGGTGTAATGTTTGGCTGTAATCTCAGACTTATGTACTAAGTCAAAATTCAGTGGAAAAAAGTCTCAAAAATTTGACAATGCCCACTTTGCCTATATGTATATGAAAAAGCATAACTGCCCTTCACCACTATGCATTATGCAATAACAATTTTTTTGCATAATTTGGTGGGCATGAACTCAGTTCCCAGATTTCCTTATGCATTACGAGATAGTCCACCGTGCTACGATCGGATCGATGCATCACGATGGAATGAAACCAACTTCGCCAATCTTGCCATCGCTAGTCAATTGCCTCCTTCACCGAGCGCATGGCGCATAATACATGCTTCCCATGGCAATGGCCATTGCAATACAATAGACTTATCAAATCGACACCACGGGAGGAACACGCACTGGAGCCGCCGTAACTCCCCTCGATTGTTGAATGTCCATCCCGTATCGGTATCTCATATTTAAAACATATAAAAACACTAGAGACGTACGAGAAGAAAAAAAAAGATGACGAATATCTCAATGACTGGCAAACGATATATATCCCACACGCCCACGAACAAAAAAAGGGGATCAGTCCGCCTCATGGTAATATATGATACCTTCAGTACTCTCCCCCGAGCCACGCCCCGAACATTCGAAAGTCGAAAAAGTGCGCATTAGCGGTATTAAGATGGCGAAGGAAATATAAAGAACGGTGAGTGAGGGTAGACGAGGAATAGTACGATAATCCGTTGACGCCTAACTTGTAACTTGGGATCCTAGGAATGAGCTCATTGGAAATACACGGTCTGCACCTCGCTTTGAGCAAACGGCAGGTTGCAATTTGGACAACGCCGTTGACGAGTCGAGATGCGTGTGTCCACGCATGATTTGCAAAACGCTAGCACGAGATCTGAGTCCGATAAACTACACGAAATCCAACACTTCCACATACTGTGCATACACTTGGTCAACACAACTTCTCGCATTCCCTGCTTGCATGTCGTGCACTTGACGATTTTCTGCAGCGAAGGGACAGGTTAACGACTCGACATGTCCGCGGGGTCCATAAACACGGCACGTACCCAGAGCCCTTCGTTTTCCTGAACCAGCGCTTCCTCACGGGCGCTTGTTGGGACTGCAGCCGAGCTCAACTTCTTGATCTTCTTGTCTGCTTCCTTTCTCGTTCGGGAGATCTCCTCTTCAGCTGCTTTCAACGACGACTCTAGCTTACGCATGTAGACGCCGCGTTCACTCGCAAAGTTGATGGCCTGTACACATCGAGCGATTAGTCATGGTCCATGAGGAGAACAGGATAGTACCTCGGCCCCCCGCTTTCTCTCCGCTTCTACCATTGCTTGCGATCTGGAAACATCCATTTCGAGGGACTTGATCCGCTTGTCCGCATTATCGATTGCCCTGTGAGTCAAAATGTTCATCTTCTCGAGATCAGCCTACGTGAGAAAATTCAAGGATAGGTATGGTGCTAAGCCAAAATGTGACATACGAGTTGAGTGGACAATTGCTTCTCAACTTCCGCCGCGCGCTCGACCGCCTTGCCCTGTTTTTCAAGCTGTCGTGCCATCGCTTTACGTTCTGACTCGGCCATCTCCTTTTCGCGCATCGAGGCAAAGTACTTGTTTTCTGCCTTGGCTTTCTGTGCACATCATTGTCCCATCAGTCATTCCAGCGTCTGCCGATGTCCAGAGTACACACCTCGTGAGCCAGCTTTTGTGCCTTTTCCTCGGATGCACTTAGATCGAAAACCTTCTTTTTCACCTGTTGGTCCAAGCCCTCCCAAAGGGACGATAGGCGGTCGATCTCCGCGAACAAAGACGCCTCCGCTTGCGCTTGTTGTTCTGTGAGCAATCGCAGCTTTTGCAGTTCCTCGCTCTTGGCCTCAAGTTGCTGACGAAGCGAACCCGTTTCCAATGCGGTGGATTCACCAAATGTAGAACGATATCGCGCCAACACCTTTGATAACCTCGCAAGCTCCTCCCGCGTGGCTGCCTCGGCCCTGATATGTTGCGCCACCTCAGGATGATCCCTATTCAGTGTCGACAAGGCCTGTTCCAACGCCGCGGCCTTGGCCTTGGCCTCGCTAATGATCGTCAGCCGGTAAGCGCAGCCAAAGACTCGGGATCGCTCACTCTAGCTTCAGCCTGAGGTCCCGCACGTAATCAGGGTCCTCTGACTTGCTTCCGAAAAAGTATTTCATCAGATCCTCGTCCCCAGATAGCGCTGCTAGCCGCGCCTTGTGTCGCGCAACCTCGGACTGCAATTGCGATATCCGTTCCGACCGTGACTCCGCAAGTTCCTTGAGCTCATGTATCGACTGAAGCTTGACCGAGTCTCTCGCTTTCCGTTCCGTCAATTCAGCCCCATACTGGTCACGCAATTCCCGAAGCCGAAGGTTCTCCGCATCCCTTTTTGACAAGAGCGTCTTATATTCCTGCGCCGCTTGTTGTCCTGCAACCTACGTGATGTAAGAAAAGTTGAGCGTGTAACGTTTTGACGACGGACTTGGGTTTCGTCCTCAAACTCTTTGCGTGATGCCCGGAGTTGGTCGAGGGTCTCGCTTAGGTGCGTCGTCTCTCGCAGGTTCTCGGCCAGCGTACTCTCCAGATGTGATGCATGGTCCAGTAGTAGCTTGTAGTGCGGTGTCTCATTGATCACCTCCACTGACGGCGTCTTCACCTAACAACACGGTGAATGGGTGATTAGACAAGTCGCAAAGCTCGTACCTCGATCCTCAGACGAGTGATCTCATCGGTTAGTCGATTGTTCTCCGCGTCTAGAATTGAGATTCGTTCCTCCCTGCTTTTCAACGCATCCCGAACATCCTCTGCGTTCGCTGGTGGGGGATGATCGTGCCCATTTAGCTGAGGGTGCTAGAATATTTGTTAATGACGAACGAGCCCAGAAACTCAGTACCCACCGGTGGTGAATTTGGATGGGCTTGTGGTGACCCATTCCCTGGTTGGACATCCTCCATTGGCACCCCCTCCTTTGGCGAAGACGACGAAGCGACCTGCATGACAGCCACGGTAGAGCTTTTCAACCTATCTATCCGCATCTCGGCAGCTGACAGATCCTCCTGACAGCGCACCCTGTCCGTCTCGGCCTCTTCTAACCGCTTTCGCATCGCAGCAACCTCGAAACGCAGTGCGGTACACTGTATCACTGAGTGAATATGGGTGATGTGTATCAAGAACCAGCACGCACCTCGGTCTGTGCCTTTTGACAATGCTGATACGTCGCATCCTGACCGACTGCTGGACGTGCCTTGAGAAAGCTCGTGACAAGCCGTTGCGTCGCATGCATGTTCTGCTCGAGCGCCACTCTTAGGCTAGAGTCAGTGGAGACATGCTGCGACAGATCAAACAGGTCTGGGGACGATCGCCGGTTATGGCCCATAGCGAGGGAAAGGAGAGAGACCGACCTTTGGTCTCAACTAGGACGTCGGACATGTCGTCGTGCGCCGTCAGCGTCCGTATCGTGTCCACCAACTAGGGTCAAGACGACCGTCCATGAACGCATGCACCAGCCGTCCAAACGCCACAGCCTCACCTGTTCCCAGCACGCCGCGATCGCCACGAGACCGGCCTCGCACGTACTCTTGCGCTGCTCGAGCTGTGCGATGCGCGCCTGGCTTTTCTCGTTCTCTCGTGCATAATGGCGCATCCGACGGAACAGGGCATCCTTGCGAAAAAGCTACAAGCGAGGAAAAAAAGGACAAAGGTGACTACAAAGGCGACGTCGACGCGGGGAGTGCCCACCTCGAGCTGGTCGTCGGCGGTGGGCTCCTGTACGGCGTCGGATGTGCCGTTGGCGATTGTGGGGCTGGAGCCGACGCCAGGGGAAGTGACGACCCGCTTTTTTGGCTGTGTTGGGGGCTCCGAGTCGTCAGTCAGAGGGCGTTTTCGCGATTCCATCATGGCATAGAGAAGGACAGGTTTGGACAAGGACAAACGCGAGGAGCGTCGTCGACCTCATTTCAAACTCCGACGCTCGGTCACGACGAGGCAAGTCGAGACTAGTTAATTAGCAACCTCCAGCGCCATTGGCTCCTTCAGCTCTACCACCTCGCAGTCGGCCTTGTCGCCGTTCCCAATCTGCGTCTCCACGCACGTAAAGTCCATCGGCTAATCAAAGATCCCCATTAGTGACATCCCCACACATGGGAAGGACGTACCTTGTCCAACACCGTCATTGGTTGGTCTGTCGGAAAAGAAGCTCAGCAGCCAGGCGACGACGAGACGACGACTCACGCCAGATACCCGTATTGTAAACTACCCCCTGTCCCGCGCTTGCCACGAATGCCCTTGCCGTCCGCAAGTCCGGGCCGTCGTTCTCGCCGTTTAATGCCACCACGACTAGGTACCTATTCCCGGGTTCCTGGATCGTTTCGTCCCCATCAAGGCCCCCTCCCCCCATCGGCAGGAATGCCTGGTTTGTATATGGATGCCTCTCCAGGACGCTTAGCTGCAGCCGGCCGTTCTCGACCGTCACAGGCTGACACCGGTACACAGAAAGCCCGCTCATTGCGCCCGCGCCATCAGGGTATGACGTCTGCAATACCGCCAGCTTGTGGAATTTACTTGCCGTACCATTGTTGGCTGGGGTGATCTTGGTGCCACGTGGCGCAGCCGCATGATCGCCGTATGCTTGAATTACCTGACCGTATGGCGCAAACGCCTCGTGCGTCAGAGCGAGAACCGGGATCACCTTGACTTTGGTTTCAGCACGGGCACTCGCCCCCACATCCCGTACGGGGGGATCTTCCGTGTCCACGAGTTCTTCGCCCGATACAACTGCACGCTGGTCTGCCGACTCCTTTGTCCCGATGATCCTCACCCTTTTGATCCCTCCGTCTGGATAGATCGTCACCTTCACGTGACTAAACACATCCTCGTCGCTCGTTTCCAGCTGAAAAAAATGCCTCCGGTGTGGGCCCAGTTTCACCCGGGATAAGATTGGGATCCATAAATCGCTGTCACCCGTTGGGATGTCCCCCTCCGCCGGGCAGTATCCATGCAACTCGCAGCTCTCTGGGAAGTTGCCCTTGAAATGGGCCGTGTCGATTTCAGCAACTTGTAGCCTCCCAAGCGCACCCCTGTAAAAAGGTGTTGCGATGTCGGACTAACAGCACAAGGGAACGGCAACCCACAGCTGAATGATAACCCAATCTTTGTGCCCTTTCTGTCTGCTTCGCTTGGTCTCCCATCCATCGCCCATATCTTTGCCTGTAACGCAAGCCAGGGTCCAGAACGCATTGGAGCAAATAACCCCCACGCTCACCTCGCCCTGGTAAGATCAAATTCGAGCCCACTCCGAAATGCTGGTCGGAGGTATACACAACTCGGCCGCCCGCAAAGACATGCGCCAAATCAAAATGCGTTTTGTCGTCTGCTGGCTGGACCGGCGAAACATGGCCATAGACCCGGAAACGAGCCTATGCCACGTCATCCGTCACCCGGTCGGCATAGTTGTTGATCTTTACTTACGATGCCGCCATCGGGATACATGTTGAGCTTAACATGGTTAAACCGCGTGCTCTCAGGTATCTTGAAGAGATGTCGGGAGGAGGGTCCAAGGGGGACTTTGGGGAGGATTTTTATCCACTGGCAAACAAGGTTTGATGCTGCGGGCTGAGTAGGGAGAATGGAATGCATACCGCGGGATTGGTGTGATCTGGCGAGTCGGCGTCAGGTGCGAGGAAAGCTTCTACCGACACTTCGGGCGCCTCGTTGCCTGTGATGTACAGCGATGGTATGTATCCTGCCCGTGCGCGCGAGGAGACCACGGAGGCTCACCGTTGAAGTGAGACGTGTCAATATCAAACCCGACGATTGTGCCTGTCGTCCCAAGGCGGATGATGCACCTAGATTCCCGTTATCACACATGCCGTTCGTGAGCCGCTACTCGAACGCACCAATCGAACGCAGGGTTGTGTCTCCTAGACTCCCACCCGCTGTACAGCGCGCCATTGGGTCCAAACTGGCCTTTTAGACTTGGTGCAGGCTATAGGGTGATGATCAGGCCCGTCGATTCGAAGACATCGCGATCCGATCGAATGGCGATAAACGATGACGATGATCATGAATGCACGGGAAGTGATTAAGGACCGAAAGCGGCTTACCTCAACCAGAAGCAGGTGAGATGCCGCGGCGAAGAACTCGTCGGAGACGCTAGTGACCTTGCCACCGAGCGCCACGCTCGAGAGTTCTGTGGGTCCAGTACGTCATCGAACGGGTCGGGTTCGGGCGATGAGCTCAGGGGCTTACCCGTTGTCTGGCCAAAGGTGGCTCCGAAGGCGTCGAGAGAGACGCTCTGATAGGACATGGGTGGTAGTCTGCACACGGGTGACAGTAATTAGTAGTGCCACTATTAGTAGCTGAAAGTCCGACGTGCCATGTTGTCGAGTGTCGACATGTTGTTTTAGTCTCACCTCAGTGGATGCTGCGCCTGTACGCCGAGCACACTCGGATAGCGTGCGCAAATGGCACCGATTCCATGCGTTCAGAGTGTCCCGGGCAGTGCTCGAGCGAGTTTAATAACTCGTGGGCGAATCTTGCTATTAAATTCGCCTGGGTGCTGCGAATCCGGCGTGCTGCCGGCTTACAAACATGTGCTCCCTATTCGATCGGTAGCGGTCTTGTCATCCTTCTACGTTTTTACCAGCGGCGGCCACGCCTCCCGACTGCCCCGCATCACCAGTGTGTGGAGGTTAGGCATAGTCAGTAGCAGGTGCATTGGATTGATGCGTAACGGTAAAGCTTCCCACCCGTCCACCTGGAGACCGCTACACTCAAACTCGGTGAGACGACCACAGCCCGCTATTCTCAGCCATCTCATGCTTATCTTCCTGTAGGATGTCGACAGAAGCTTATGGTATTAACTCCATTTCTTGATTGGAGCACCTCGTGACGATGTGTCACTGTGTGTGGACACGTCGCCCGGTTTTGCCAAGGCCCGCAGCGCAACTCGCCACAAACACACCCTCGGCGAGATGCTGTAACTTCATATCGTCTCGCCCGGCGGTCGAACAACGTCGAAATTCATAGATCTATCGGAGGACAGGTATCATCGGCAAGCCCCTCTCCTATGGGACACCATCGGACAGGACGAATGGCTTCGACGATATCTCTGCATTCTCCGCCATGTCATGTGTACTCTGGCTACCCTCTCGTGCTCGATCCCCTTCTTCGCGCCAGGCTGGTGGGTTCCTTCGTTATACGCTCACGGGTGCGCCGACATGGCATGGTTCTCAAACAGCATGGCAGGGCGATTACCTGTTTAGATACAGATAGAAGAATGAAGGTCGCATTGAGGCGCTCGCTGGTGGACCAACTGGAGCAATATGGCCCGCGGCTTAGGCTCAACCAGGACACGGGAGAAACGCCCGATCAAACCGATTCACCCGTGCACCACGAACGAGCGCGATCAGCACCAGTGGAGCGATAGCTAGGTCCATTCCGCTTCTTCCTCGGCCATTATTCTTCCTCTGTACGTCTCTTTTCTGTATTGTTCATGTCCACATTACGAAAGGTCACCACTTGTCTGGCTGTCGTCGTGAAATTTTATTGGTTGTTCATGATGAAGACGCCATTGTCCTTCGGCAGACATGCCATATCCCGGTATTGTCAACGGCGATCAACGGCGCGCAAGCGAGCAACGAGGCCACATTTTTCTTTCATGACATTAACTAAGCACCCGCAAAAGACGCGGACCACCATCCTCCGAATCTCGACTCCAAGCCCAAAACCTTGATCGCGACTTCGTACCACCCGATGGCCCTCCACAGGAGTACAACGAAGATAGTCAAAGCGAAGCGCATATATAAGGGTCTTTATTTCGTGACCTGGTGCTCCAACTGCGCCCTACTTCGACCCAGCGTGTCCTCAGGTTCGTTTGCAAACAGAATTCTGCCGTCTTCCGAAACATGCAGGCATACAACTATGGTGATGATACTCGTCAGTTCTCTGCCTGTCTCCCCGCGCATGATGAGAGTGGCTGACGGGCGTTTGGTTCACAGGGGCGCATGCGACTTCCCAAGAACACGTGTCGAACGCGTCTTGTACAGCTACCCAGGGGTGTGCGTCCAACACAGCGTACGCACCCGCTTCCGGCTACATGGCGGCCCCTGTCCCTGGGCACAGTGGCGTCCCCCCGGCGGGACTCGGACCGGTCGCCGTTCCCACCGGCTACTATCCCATCGAGCTCGTCCAATTCTGGCGCGGGGAACACCAACGTGGGCAGCACCACCCTCTCCATTGGGCACTGTTCGTCCGCACCGCGTCCGTGGGTTCCCCAGGTGGAGGACGGCCGCACGCACGCCGTCCCCCGACGACGATGGCGATGACGCGCGGCAACGTGTACGAACTCGCCGGCACGCCGGATACGTACACGGCGCAGTTTCTGGCGCAGGTCGCGTTCGAACCCGAGACGCTCCCCGACTGGCGCGGGACGCGCGTGATTGGGTGGGTGCATCCGGAGCGACTGACCGTGTTTGAGCAGGTGGCTAGGCAAGTGCCGGTGTGGCGGCAGAGACCGGACTGGCGGTGTCAACACTGGGTGTACGAGGTCGTGCGCGCGCTGGGCGCGAGCTGTCCGGGGGTGTCTATCATCGACGGGTTGTCCTTTGGGGTGTTACAGCGGCAGATGAGCTGGTTGCTGGATGCTTGGGAGAGTGGCGATATCTGAGGGCATGTGTATTGTGCTTGGACTGTGGAATAGACCGGGGGGATCAGGGGGCCAAGTATTGGTAACTGAACGGTTGCGATTGGCGAGTGAGGAACACTATGGCAACGATTGAAACGCCCCCACGGCTTTTCAGAGACGATCGCAGAATAAAGTGACCTGAAACTGCCTAATGTTGGGCTGGTCGCTGGGGAAACCGAAGCCTCGAGCCTAAAACGGTGTCGAGTAAATGGTATAAGCACGCGAAGGTAACAATCGCTGCACTAGGTCCAGACTGTCTAATCTAAGCCAGTCCTAATAGTCAAACCTTCCTGAAATAGTACGCGGGCTAAGAAACCGAGGCTTCGAGTCAAAAAGAGGAGAGGGGGGGGGCAACGGAGGCGACGTGAAACGACGGACATTTTTAACAAAAAGAAAAAGAGAGAGATCAGTCCAAGGTCCGTTTGACTGGGACGCGACGTCAGTATCATGTACGTCTGATGTTTCTGAGTGATGCAAAGGCCCCGAGCGGGTCATGATGGTAGCACACGCGCAAACACGACGCGCTCCTTGTCCCACGGGTCCTTCCAGATGTCGATCTGTGCGAGTGGGAGAGCGTTGCGGAGGATGTCCTTTACCGCATGGGCCTGCGTATGTCCGACCTCAAGGGCGATGGTGGCGTCGGGACTGAGGAGGGCGGGACGGGCGAGAAGGGCGGCGATGGAGCGGCAGAAGGAGAGGCCATCGCGGTGGGGGCAGTCGGGGAGGTCGCCGATGAGTGCGCGGGGGTCCTCGTAGTCTTTGACGGAGGACGGGAGGGCGTGGAAGTCGCGGAGGGGGACGTAGGGGGGATTGGCAGTTATGACGTTAAAAGGGGGGTGGAGACGGTGGAGCAAGCTGGGGTCATGGATGTCGGCGAGGAGCGGGGTGAAGACATTTTGTGGATCCGGACTGACATTGTCGGCCCGGGGCAGGGGCTCGGATGGAGGTCGGAGATTGGGGCGAGTGGCGGTGGAGGCGACACGGCGTGTGAGCGATCGCGTGGCATTATCGGCCGCGAGCCGAACCGCGTCCGGGGATATGTCCACGCCCACCGCGCGGGTGCTGCCAGGGGGCCAGAGATGACATAAGAGGAGGGGGATGCAGCCCGAGCCGGTGCAGAGGTCGAGCACGCGCACGGGGCGTGCCGGGGACGGGGTGCGGGTGCGGGCGAGGCGGAGGGCCCAGTGCTCGGTCTCCGGGCGGGGGATGAGGGTCGGGGGGCGGGTGAGGAGGTCGAGGGGGCCAAAGGGGGTCGTGCCTGCGACGGGTGGGTGAGTCTGGCGGGGATCGGCGGGGGGACCGACCGAGGATGTACTGAAGGGGTTCGCCGCGCAGCCTGCGGTCGAGCGCGTCGAGAACGTCGATGTGATGGGACTGTTTCATCCATTTCAGTTCTTGGTGCGCACACTCGCCCCCAATCGCCCGCGCGAGTTTTGCGAGTCGGTTGTGCATTGGGTTAAAAAATAAACCCGGAGGTGGACATTACCTAATCAGACGGGCACCTGGAGATCTCCTCCTTCAAGTTGGCGCCAGCGTATATGTACTCCGCATGTCCACCCAGCCCGTCCCTCCCACCGAACCCGCACCGCCGGACACCGTCCCGATGGCCTCCAACGTCTACGTCAACCCCGCACACATGTCCCGTGACATCCGCCACGACACCCACCACAAGCTCAAGTCCGTCGCACCCATCAAACGAAGGCGCGCTACTTCGCCAGACGAGAGCGGCGACTCATCTTCACTCCCCCCCAGGAAACACAGAGACGGCCCAAAGAAGAAAAAGGCTAACCGCGCCTGCGCACACTGCCAGAAGGCCCACCTCACCTGCGATGACTGTCCGTCCCCCCCCTTTCTCCCCCGCCCCCGCTCATCCTTCCCAGCCCGTCCTTGCCAGCGCTGCATAAAACGTGGCATGGCCGGAAGCTGTGTCGAGGGCCACCGCAAAAAAGCCAAGTACCTCCTCGACGATGACGAGCTCGGTCCGTCGCTCTTCACTTCCCCATCTGTCGCCCTCTGTCTTGATCACGTGAGCTCCTCAGAGCAACTCAAGTCCAGGTCCTCCCTGCCCGAAAAGAATCCCGATCTCCCTCTCCCTCCCATACCCACAGGTAAATCCCTTCCCATCTCATCCCCGATCATCTCACAGGCACCCCACAGCCGAGCCCTTTCCCACCAACGACCCTCTCTTCAATGTATCCTTTGACCCAAACTTTGCCTTTGGCTCCGAGGCCGCCAACCTCGAGTACTCCATCCTTTCCGCTATCCTCGGCAACCCAAGTCCCCCTGATTCTGCTTCAGGTACTGCCCCATCTCCCTCACAACCCCAACTGCAGCAATCTGTGGCCAACTCGGCTTGGTCCCCAGAGCCAATCCATGCTCAACCCCACTATCAGGGCACCCCCCAACAATCTTATCCTTTTACAGAACCAACACGACTGTCCATGGAACCGACCCTTGCCGCTAGCGCTCAGCCCTCCCCCACGACGGCATTTATCTCCTACTCACCCACGCAATTTTCGCGTCCTTCTCAGGACTCTCCCGCCGATATTTCCTATACGCCATCCTATCCTCAGGGTCAGTCCACCCCCACCGTTCCGTCACTACAGCCGCGTTATTCCCGCGATTCGACCGGTCCGGCTCCGGCGGACTCTCTCCGCGTTTCCTCCAAAGAGGCTGGCCCTCATTCCCTCGAACCCTCTGCACATCTCTCGCCCTCGTCGACAAGCTCCACCCACCAAAGCAGTCTGGATCATCATTCCGTCCGTCATTCCTTGACGTGCCTGTCCCTGTGAGCTAATCACGCCATCAGTCCCTCAACGTGACAGTCCCGTATGACTATACAGAGGGTTATCATTTCCTCATGAAGCACCTCCCGACTCGGTGTGTCCACCTTTCAGACCAGGCATGAGACACACGCCTGTGCAGGCCCAACCCTGATGATCTTTCCTGGCTGTCAGATTCGAGAAAAATGATATTCTTCGCATCGTTCGAGCGCTCGCAATTTTCCGGCCATCACTGATCGCACTGCAAATGCCCATGACAGATGAAGATGAGGTGTTCGTCGAGCGGTGTTTCCAACGTTCTTTGATCGTGCGTCTCCTTTTTAGTGTTGGATCCACGTGGTGTGACGTCTGCACACGTGCGACAGGAACTCGAGAAACTCATCTCATACAGCGGGACACCAACCGTCGTATGGCGTCGAACGGGCGAGATTTGTCTTGTCGCACCCGAGTTTTGTATGTTGACGGAGTGGTCGATGGAGGAGCTCGTGGGGAAGCGCAAGTACATTTACGAGGTAACGCCCTGCTCCTTTCTGCTTCTCCTCTTTCTGTTCACGGCGCGCGTACCATCCGATGCTACCCCTATGTCTATGTCTGGCCCCCTCACGCCTCTCACCCCAACACCCGCATGGCTCGCAGTTGTTTGAAAACCAGTCGGTAGTCGAATACTGGGAAAATTTTGCATCGCATGCATTTGAGAACACGACCAAGGCGGTCTACTCGCATTGTGTACTGCTCAAGCCATCTGGCGCGCCATTGCCAGCGACCTTCTGCTTCTCGATACGACGAGATATCTTTGATCTCCCGAGCATCGTGATCGGTGCGGCTTCCTCCCTTCCGCGCGACCTGTGGTGCTGATACTGGCCCACATAGGCCAATGGTTACCTCTACTATGACCTGTGCGCTCTCGCTTTCGTCATCCCGTTTCCCTACACGCGCTGTCATTTTTCTCCCTGTCATATTCTGTATGTCGTATGTCGCTTACTTATCCTGTTTATGTCTCTATTCCACCCAAGTGTGCCTCAGATACATTGGTTCCTTGGTCTCACGGTCGTATGCATGTCTTCTCTCTTACTCGTGGATTGCATCTTATTCTTTCTCGTTATTGCTATTGGTCCTTTTTCCGGAACGGGCTGTTTGTCCATGTATTCTTCTCATTTGCCCCATTATTTTCATGACGCTTCATTCCCCTTCGCATTGACCATCTTTTTTTTTTCTTCTTTTCTTCCAACAGCACATTGTGGCTAATTAGTATAGGAGGATATGATACCCCGGTTGTTCCGGCAACCTGTTACGAGGCGGTCAAAAGGAAGGTCGGGCGCGCGATTGTCGGCCCGTTGTCATGATGCGACTTGGAGCCGGAGGTGTCACAATGCCTCGCCCGTATCCATCAGAGGGAGAGGGGGGGAAATTTTAAAGAAAGACGACTAGTATAGAGACCAGGGATCGGGTCCGTGTACAGATCTCAATGCCAACCTATCCACAAAAGAGATACAGAATACGTGCAGGCTCCTTCCGGACGACAACAGGGACCGCCACTGCCACTTTTTCATGGTCGAGATGGCAGATCTGGGCGTCTGGATCTTGCGAGATCCGCTCAGACCGAGTCCTGGACGGTCGCGTACTCGCTCTCGACGCCGGGCTCTATTAGGGCGGCGTGCACGAGGATGAGACATGACGAGGCGCCGACAAGCCAGAAAAACGTCATGAACGGGGAGGAGAGCCAGAGAAGGGGCAGGCCAATGACGAAGAGGGCGGTGTAGAGCGTCTTTTGTGTGATCGTTTGGTTGCCGACTTGGACGGGGTCGGGCCCTGTATTGACCAGTATTAGTGAAGGATGAAAAAGGGGGCAAGGGTGGCATTAGGATACAATGGAGAGCCATGAGGAATTGACAAAACAAAAAACGTTTCAGAAGTGAACGGGGATGAACCGACGGCGGGGCGAGGGGCGAATGGAACGCATGATGTAACAGAGGCGGATGGATATGAAACGGAACCGGTGGAGTGGAGTAACGCACCAAACTTGTTGATGGCAGCGAACCCGCCAAACAGAAAGGCGAGCGAGATCAGTAAGAGTGGGCTCGTGATCCTGTTCACGAGGTGAGCGTCGGCGAGGATGAAACAAGAGGTCGGACGGACAGGGCATAAACGGCGAGGATGAGGACAATGACGGTGTAATTTCCGGAAAAGTACCGGGTGTTGTAGGTGATGCGCTATCGGGCCCAGGCCGTCGTGGTGGATATGGCAAAACGAGATGTGCAGATAAGTAGGGCGGAGGACAACCACAGAGAGGCGCACGTCAGCACTTCATAATGGCGGGGGCTGATCCTACGCACCGAGACGGCCTGGGTGGTGTCCGCTGGTCTTGAGATACGGTGAACGTCAAAGAATTCGGCGGGCGATCGTAATGCGCTCAGACGGGTCTCCTGCGCGGTTGAATACTGTCAAAGAAGGGACGTGGGCAAGCCTGAAAAAACGTACTCGGATAGATTTGAAGGTTTCTGCTACGCGCATGAGGGCATCCATAGTGGGCGGAGGGGATGGAGAAGGATCCGAGCGTGGTCAGCGTAGTTGTAGTTCGTAGAAGCTGCACCGCTTTTGCTGCGTGCGCAGAAGCCGCAGTTGACGTGGACAAGGGATCCGACATCCGTTCCGCGGGGAAACAAACATAAGATAACGATCACCCCACACTCCCTTGACAACTCTCACTAGCGACTGCAGTACGCATTTCGCCTCGAAAGGTCAGATCTCATCCGTATGCATCGTGCACTTGAACTAGAGGAAATCCTGTTGAACATCTTTGGCCACTGTCATTGCCAGCCGTCCAGTTCGGTCAACAAAGGGCACGCAGAGCTTGCCGCCCTCGCTCGAACATGTCGCACATTCAAGGAGCCCGCACTCGACGTTCTGTGGACAGAATTGGTGAACCTGTCTCCCCTCGCACGATGCCTCCCGGAAGCCTCGCATAGGATATATCAAAGATGCTCCGTAAGGCCTTCCTGGTTCTCTTCGTAGATCATCGACGCTCAAGCCGTATTAAGTGGTACGCATTCAGTAGACCGCTGAAGCCATCCGAATGGGATACCCTTCGCAGCTACGCACGCCGTGTGCGCTCCATCATGGACTTTACCCGAGGACTCAATTGGGAGTCTGTCAAGACTCTCTTTAACCCTCCGACCTCCGATCCGTTGTTCCCGAACCTCCGTGTCTTACGCTGGGACTTTATCAAAGAGACGTTCCCTTTGATGCGACATCTAACCGTCCCGTCGCTGACCTCCCTCGAGATCAAGTTTGTGTTCGGAGATATGCCTCCCTTTCAGAGCTTCCCCCATTCACTCGGAGACCTATGCCCACATTTGAGGAAGGTGCGGATACGCATGCGACGTCATCAAGCCGGTTCCGATGAGACTGTCTGTGGCCTTGTGTGTCGCTGGACCAGTTTACAGGAGCTGTTCTGTCCATATACCAAGTTGAACCTTGGCGCCCTCGTCCATCTTTCCTCTGCGCCATCCTTGACTAGCCTTTCGTTCATGTTGAGTAGCGCCACAGCGGAGCGCATCAGGTCGGCCGACGCTATGATGCTCTTTCCCAGACTGCGGGACTTGGAGATTTCCGCGGGATCGCTGGAGCGTATCTCGATCCTGTTTTCACACTCCCAGCTCCCAGCGATCGAGTCTATCACTGTCTTCGTCGACCGCTATCCTTCAAAGCAAGCTCTGAGAACATACCTGACCGGTATACAGAAAATTTGTACCCTCCATTCTGTTACCAGCTTGAGGATCATTCAAGGACGGTCTATGGAGAGGGAATACTCTCCCAATGGGTCAGAGCGGTCCCCACTTACGCTCGAGGATCTCTTTCCTTACATGGCCTTTGGCAACCTTCGCCACCTAGACATTAACATCGCCACTAGCGCAGTGCACTTGGCAGACGACGAGATCCTCAGCTTGGCATCTGCATGGCCCCACCTGGAACGCCTCCTGATCAACGAAGAATGGGGCTGGAAGACGGAAGGCGGGATCACGCCAGGCGGTCTCCTCCAGCTCCTCCAAACACTCCCATCCCTGCGTCATTTTTGTCTCGCTATCGACACGCGCGGCTACACAGAGACGCCTAAGATGGTGAAGGCGACGCTCGCCGGTGGTTTCACTGCCCACACGCCCCTTTCTGTCAATGTGTCCGACTCGGTCATCCAGCCTGAGTGTGTCGACGCACTCGCGGAGTTCTTTGGGGCGATCACGGAGTGGAAGCGTGCCAGCGCGTCGTCGTGGTATTGGAGCACGTCTGCGATGACGAGTCGTCGGGATACGGAGATATTGGAGAGGCTGTGGGAGGATGTGTTCATGAAGGCTCATCAGAACGTTCAGGTTCAATATCGCGTCTCTACCTTGAGTTGAGGAGAACAAAGGTATTGTCGTGGGGTGCAGTTAGATGCGTTGTATGGTTCATTTTTGTCTATCGGTTTGGATATCTCAAGGGTGTCGTGGTGTATAGTACTGTATCAGTAGCAAGAGTAGTCCATTCAGGTGGTCACGTGATCTCATAGCGGTTATAGAAAAAGATGTGGATATCGTCCTCATTGAAGCAGCATCGAGGATGCAGAGTGACGACGTGATATGGTCTGTAATCAACACCCAATTCTGCTCCTACAAAGTCAAGTTCGTTCTTCATGTTTGTGCACTCGTCTATCCACTGACCCTCTGGACCCAGAACCACGACACAGAATTTCTGTCGTAACGAGTACAACGTCACCGGTTTTTGTAGCAGACAGTCATGTCCACTCGCCAATTCGCGTTACGCGACCGTCCGTGAGCACGAAGGTGCGTGGTCTACTTCCCTTTTTCCGTCGTACCAATCGGCCCAGGTGTGCTATACCTCTACGTCAAGACGATCGAACGCGCGCATACGCCCGCCAAGATGTGGGAGAAAATCCCGCTCTCTAAAAACTACTCAAAAGCACTCGAACAGGTGGGTTCGCACCCTGCGCACTCGTCCGACCCACCGACGCGGCCCAGATCGACAAAGAACTCATGTACTGGCCCAATTTCACGATCCATAAATGCAAGCAACGCGTGACCAAGATCACCCAATACCTCATCAAAATGCGACGCATCAAACTACGTCAACAGTCTGTTTGTTTTCGCTTCGTTCGACAGTCGCTGATCATTCCGTTCCAGGCCGAAATTGGTTGGTGTGAAGAAAAAGCTGGATCGTAGAGAAGCGACGCGCGAGCGAAAAGCACTCTCCGCTGCCCACCTTGAAAAATCGATCGAGAAGGAGCTTATCGAGCGTCTGAAATCAAAGGCGTACGGTGATGCGCCTCTGAACGTGAATGAGAGCGTATGGCAAGCTATTCTAGACCGAGAGAAAGGAGGAAAAGAAAAGGAGGTGGAAGATCTAGGAATGGTAGCTGACGAGACGGACGGCGAGGACGAAGACGAGGAAGACGAATTGGAGGGCGAGATGGAGGGCGAGTTCGTCAGCGATGTGAGCGGAGATGAAGCAGGGCTGAGTGACCTGAGTGACCTGGAGGATATTGTGGTGAGTACTGACCCTGGTGGATGGATTTAACAGTCCTCAATGTATACAGGATGAAGGGCCGTCTGAGGAAGACAGCGAAGGCTCAGATGAGGAAGACGATGAGGGAGATGCACGCTCGAAATCAAAAACAGTGTTGGGTAAGCGGAAAGCAAAACAACCAACAAAAGCACCTCCTCGGAAGAAAATGGAGGCGCAAAGAAGTGCGTTCTTTCTGCTTTCTGTCTACTTTTGCATGCTGAGCTACGTTGCAGAGGGGCCGAGGGTGGAGGTCGAGTACGAACAGGAATTGGAGAGCGTACCGATTACTCGATCTTCACTTTCAAATTGGTAGTTTTTACTGTCTTGCCTCGCCTTTTAAAACACCAGCGTTGCGGCACTGCGATCGACCATGTCGAGTCTTACAAGAGAAGCGCGGTGGACTCGTGTCATCTTGTGAGAGTAGACAAAATATTGCTAGGCAAGTAAAAACTGAAGGCGATTCTTATCTTTCCGTCTTCCCCAGTTTTCGGGCTCTTGTGATGCACTGCGAGATGCATCCCAGGGTTTGGAAAGATGCTCTACTTTCTGGATCGTTGAAAACCGAATACCACCTCGCCATTCGGGCACGCCGTGTTATCTTGGCCCTTTCACGGACAGTAGTACTCTCCTGCGATGCGGAGGGCCAAACAGGTGCGATTAGAGTCCATTTCTGACATTGTGATGCGTGTAGAGGGTCGGCACATAATTCTGCCAGCAATGCCTGAAGTCCAGTTTCGCTCATATAATCAGTAAGTAGAGACAGACACCATCCTCTACGATAGTGTCCAAAAAGGGTACCCATAGCCTACCACCCAAAGAGTAAGTCTGACACCTGCCCAATCACGCCCTTGGCAGGACTTGGCCCCTGGGACGACAGTGCGGACGCAGAAGTTAATTTTTGGGCAGGGGAGGCTGCGACAGGCGCACGTCCTTTGCGAAATGCAGCTACCGATGGTGCCAACTTTATTGGCGTGCCCACCGTCGTGGCAGGGGTAGGCGCATCGACCGCCATCGTAGTTGGCTGTGAATTATTTTGGGGCGACGCCGCACGTAGCGAGGATCCGAGATCTGCAGGCGCCGCGGAATCCTGGTGGAGCAGACGTGGTCCAGAAGGTCCAAAAAGTAAACTGATTAACGTACAGCCCATTTGACGCCAATCATCCAGTGTCCGCCCAAGATTTCGCCATTTCTCCGAACGACACGTGCTGCCTCGCCAGGTTCCCTGAAGCCAATCCGGAAGCAGTTGACGATGTCGGTGTTAGGTTCGGGTTCTGTGGCCGCACCGAGCGACTTGATGTACTCGACCGTCACAGAGTATTTGTCCGGCGGGTATCCGAACACCGTCACGTAGGTCATTGGCGCCGTGGATGGGGATGCATCCGAACGGGACGGGCGGGGTGGGGAAGGGCCGTCAAGAGAAAATGTCTGGCAAGCTGGTTAGCTTCGGTAGCTATGATGTGCTGCCCTTAACGTACTCGCGGGGGCGCCCTCTCCGATGCGCCAAATGGCGACTCGCGAAGCACATCATTTATGGAGGTCGTGGGGGGTGCATCCGTGTCTGAAAAAGCCTGCCGTTGCCTGTGAAAGGGGTAAACCATCGTCTATAGTCATCGAGAGGACTACCTACGCCGAAGAACTCTCAAACATGGAGTCGGCCCCAAAGTGGTTGGTGCCGCCGCGCGAGAGGGCAAGGTTCATCTTTGCCTTCGTCTGCACGGTAGGTATCTCGTCGGCATTCTGCGCGTTTTGGGGTGCATGTACACTGTGTTGCTGGGCAGACTGGAGAGTGTCGGTGAGGCAGAAAATGGGTGTGCTGGTGACTGACCATCATGTATCCTGGCTGGTAGTGTGTTCTCGACTGGCCGAACGCGTCAGTCAGAGACGAGCCAAGGGTGGAATGAGCTGGGGTGCCCGAGCTAGCCCAGGGATGAGCACTTTGGGAATGGGCCATGCTGGAACTCATCACGGTCGTGAGCAAAGCCGGAACGTAATACGAATCGTTTCATTGTGGAATCGACATCGCCACCGGACACCCTCGACCAGCCAGATGCTCAGCACCTCCTCTCAACTGCTCGGATTCCACTGTCTTACCGCAAGCCAGGCTTTTCTTTCAAAATGTTGGGGAAAAGCATGCCGGAATACATCTTCATCAGAATCGCCATCACAGCACTGCGCCTGATTACTCCTCTCAGCGTGCTCTGCGTGTTCTGGGCCCTGCTGGGACCCACTTTGACTCTACTCGATTCCAGATGGCCGCCCATCTATTCCGCCGTGCTCGTTTATGCATCATTAGAGGTTGTTTTCTTCGTGTGCGTCTACTTGCCACGACGCTACTATCTCCAGAAGGTATCCTATCATGGATGACGTCCATCCATGTGCTAACGTCTTGCAATTAGGAGGCAATCCATCCCACACTCTCGCGCCCAGAGCGCCAGAAACTCTTCCGTAGATGCTGTGAACACCTTGGGTCTGATCCGGATTACCCATCTGGCTGGTTCCTCCAATCCCAGAACTTTCAGAGGCAGAATGTCCTAGAATGGCTTTTGTGGGCCTTCTTTTCGACGTCCATGACCGAGACTTGCCAGGAAGAATGGGAAGACGAGATCGGTGAGTACTTGGTCGCCGTGGAGAGGGTGCTTGGACGACCACTCCCGGATGGCTACGACGAAGATACCCGATGCATGAGGCCGACGCTAGATGCGGTCACCATGTCTCATCGTCCGTTGTTGTGGTATTTGGTACGCATTCGCTTACAGCTCTTTACGAGCTTAATGCTGACCCGGAGACCGCCGTCAGATCGTTGGCGTCATCGATATCATAACTAGTATTAGACTATATTCGCTCGGATTTCGTCATTACAGCGACAAGAGGTTATTCCAGTCATTCCCACCTCGTCCGCTTGCCTTTTTTTCCCGCCCTTCCGATACCAATGGTCTTTCCTATTGGCATCGGCCACACCGCTCAATCAAGGATAACCCGGTGCTCTTTCTTCACGGAATTGGCGTGCGCATACACCCTACTCTGCCTCTCACATACTAATCCGAGATTATACAGATCGGATTACATCCATACGTAGCATTTCTCGGGGATCTGGTATCGGAACACCCAGACGTCGGCATTATCGTCCCCGAATTCCTCTCCATCAGTTCTCGTATCACCTCTCCACCGCTCTCGCGTCACGACATCGTCCTCGCGATCCAACAGGTCCTCGACGCCCTCTCCCTCCGCCACATCATTATTGTCGCACACTCGTACGGCACAGTGATTACCACGCAGCTCTTCCACTCGCCCGAATTTGCGCCCCGCATCACCGCGACACTCCTGGTGGATCCGATCCCGTTCCTGCTGCACCTGCCTGACGTGGCGTACAACTTTGTGTATCGGCCGCCGCGGCACGCCAACGAGTGGCTGTTGTGGTACTTTTCTAGTCGGGATCCGGACATCTCGCGTACGCTCGCGCGGCACTTTTTCTGGACGGAGAACATCTTGTGGAAAGAGGACCTCGAGAACAAGGTCGCCGCGGTTGCGATCAGCGGTCGGGATCAAGTGGTGAACGCGGAGGCGGTGCGCAAGTATTTGACGCGCACGGACGAGAAGAGGGCACATTGGAGAGATGGACAGCTGGAGGTGCTGTGGTTTCCGGAACTGGACCATGCGATGATTTTTAATGTGAGGAAGAGGTGGAGACGGTTGGTGCGTGTCTTGGATAGGTTCATTTGCGAGATC
Source organism: Fistulinella cinereoalba (assembly GCA_038089115.1). NCBI lineage: Eukaryota > Fungi > Basidiomycota > Agaricomycetes > Boletales > Boletaceae > Fistulinella > Fistulinella cinereoalba. Next base: position 6,275 of record JBBPKG010000336.1, on the reverse strand, counting down.
AACTAGGGGTTCAGGGTACATTGGCGGTGAGCGGGGACACTCTCCGAACACTCGTCTTTGTCAGCGCACGCTTGTTTTAACTCGTCACTACTTGATAGCCTCTTCGTTGACCACCCGCCTATCTAACCTGATTTTAGGGAGGCCGAATAGTCCGTATCTGGGAGCAGCGACCAATTCAGAAAGTTCGATATAAAAGGGCTTCATTGCGCGACAAGCCAGAAAGTCCGCGAACACAACGAAACGACCGACCTGGTCCAATCAGGAATTCCATTGATCGGGAGTATTACCCACCGCTATCAGTCACGCTCTCAGCCTGAGGGAGCTGTCAATGGCCTCCATGCTTAATTCGCCACTGTGGCCTGTGAGCAATCTTCAATCTTTCGATCTGCAACTGTCGACATGTCCTCGGTTGGCCATTATGGCCGCTAACCGAGTATGTAGTCTGGTTCTGCGGCCTGATTCGATGCAAATTGTCGAACACACCACAGTGCGATGCACCTGTCCCGCAGAGCAGGTAAACATACGGGCAGGACGCGTGCCAAGCAATGGCGGCTCTGTGGAGCGAGGACAAGTTGCCAGTGAAGGTGCCCCAAATGGTCAAATGACACGTCAGCACATCTACATCAACACATCATTTTATAGTCGAGAGGACATCGTTTTGCGTGTGGCTTTGGAGGTGGGCCAGTACTATGCGCTATGAGCAGACGGACATCAGCAGTTATGCTCGTCGACGCGTCTGGATAGACGCACAGTGCCTTTGAGTGTGGCTGTAAGTGGGAATCAAAATTGCACCCGACTTTGCTCATAGAAGACACGCGGAGGCAACGATGCCAATATGAAGGAGCGGTATACCGGATATGGACTCGGGCCGGCATCTTTCTTCCTGTCAGTCTCCGTGGCATTATGTCTAACCTCTCGCCCTTGAATGGTGAGTTAGTAGGGTTAGACGTATGTCTGGAATGCTTACGAGGAGACTGAGTACTAGAGCCACTGAATGCGGATCCCACCCGCGCTAGCACTCATGAAAAGGAAGTGAAATCGATCCAAATAGATGCTCGGGGAAATATCTATTCAGCTGCATTCCTTTCGGGAGGGTCACATCTGGTCAGCGGCGGTGACGAATGCAAGATCCGTCGTTGGGTGGCAGTGGATGGGAAAGAGGCTGGGGTCCCAATAGATGCGGGGGAAGATGTCGTCTCCCTCGCAGTGTCCAGAGACGACAAGTGGATCGTGAACGGTACGCCTAGTGGTTTGGTGGAGGTATGGAGTGCAAGGACGGGCGAAAAGGTAACCGAGCTCAAGGCGCACACCCATCGGGTGCGCGCGGTTGACGTGGCTCCGGATGCGACAAGGATGGCAAGCGGATCATGCGACAAGACTGTTTGTATCTGGTCATTGCCATCAGGAAGACTCCTCTTCGGCCCTTGGAAACACAACGACTGGTTGGGCGGGGCAAAATTTTCGCCAGACGGGCGATTCCTTGTCACTGCCACATCCAGCCAATCGGTCCGAGTCTATGACACTCGCAGATTTCCTCTCAGACGCCGCTTGATTGTCGACGTACCACTCAAAGTCAATTCTCTGTTCAACGGCTTTCTCTCCTGGGATAATAGCAGTAGACAACTATTCGTCTTGTCAAGCGACGGGACTATCCATCGTCTTGACGTCTCCACTGGGTCAGCACTCGCTCGATGGCGCATTCATGACGGAGAAAGTCCCATCTGCATTGCGCTGGCAGTTAATGGAAAATTCATTGCAGCCTCTAATGGTTCCTCCGTTTCTCTCTGGGACACCGTAACGCACCAGCAAATTGGGCGAGTACTCAGCCACAGAGATGAGATCTGGACCATGGCTATCTCAACGGATGATCTAGCAATGGGCGGAACGACCGGAATCACACTCTTTGCTCTGTCTGATATTCTTCCATCCCATTATGTCGACGAAGTAAGTGCCAGCACATCAAAAACTTTTTCGTGTGAGATGACGGACAACCAGACTTCTTCCGGGCGCGCAAAGCAACTAATAAGACCTGATTCCGATGAAGCCACCATGTCACCTCTCGCACAAGAGAGCTCTGGTGCATCCAACGTGTGTCGCTTTTCATGCATAGTTTGGGATTGTTCTAATCAGACGTAGCTCATCCATGTCACCCACAAGGCGCTGGAGATGTGGAGGAAGGATAAGCTACTAAAGGTCATCGAGATTCTTTCCCAGGAAGCAAGGCGAAAGAACGGCCGTGAACATGTACTGGCCAATCGAGCGCTTCTTCGAGCGCGTCTTCATCAGTGGGACTTGGCTGTCAAAGACGCGCGCAAGGTCCCCCAAATCCATCTTATTCTGCTGTACTCGCTCACTGCACTCTCAGTCAATATCCACTCGGCCGACGATTTTGGCTTATGTTGCTCTCAGCCTCGCACGTATCGGTCGAAAGGACATCAGACGCGCGAAGAAGGAATTCAATCAATTGTTCCAATGCTGCGAGATCCAAAGCATTGTCGATGATATGGGTTTCCTCTACCTCATCAAGGTATTTACTCACAATCTATATGCGTGTCCTTCATACTGATTCTTGCGCTGATAGGCCATTCTCATATTCACTTCTGGAAACTATGTGGAAGGGATGGCGCGTGTTGCCAATTCCATCCTTCTTTGCGCAGCCAACGACGCAACACTGTACCGAGCCGCTCAGGTGATGAAAGTGGACACATGCATCAAGAAGCCGACTGACGATGTTGGCAGGCGCATATGTACGCGATAGTATGCAAGACATACATGGGCCAACAACAGTATGACTTGGTGGTCAGAACTTGTCAGGGTTTGCGAGGTGAAGAGCTTCCGCACTTCCCTCATCACCCACGATTCGACGACATCACACTGGTATGACTCTTTTCCTGACGGTGTCGATGTGCTCATTTCATGTGAAGATATTTGGATGGATACACGACCCGGACGGCCTGCGATTCACACTGTATCAACAAGAGTGTGAAGCGCTGTGCGCTCTGAACCGTCAGAATGAAGCAGCGGGCCTGTTTCGGATAGCATCGAAAGACCTTGAAAGGCAGTCACAGATGAGACAGGAAGTCAAGGCATGGATACAAGGTGAGCAATATTGTTGATGGCGCGAGCGATTTGTGGACCCAACGCTGACTCCGACGCAGAATTCTCGCGGCGATGTGGGGTATCAACGTAGTTCTAGGCTTGCGCTACGCAGTCGTTCCTTCGGCCTCTCGTCACGATCACACACATCATTAATTGTGAATAAGTGGGTAATGGTTCGGTTTGGTGGGTTGTGGAATGCAGAAAGTTCCACAAGGGTAATGGAACTCAAGGAACACGGTGATTGAGCGCGTGCGGTGGATGACTCGGCTAACGGGGCGGCGTTGGAGAGTGGGCCACCTAACATGACTGTCCAGGTCTGGTCCTCATCGGCGGGAAGACTCCTTGGTCATTGGAAACTCAACGATGGAACAGTGAGATGATCGAGATCCCGATCTGATTGTCACTCCTCCTGAGACTATTAAAAACAGGTACGAACTGCAAAGTACAAAGTACAAAGTACTGGTACATGTCAACTTCTATACAAACACCTTGGAAAAGTAAAGCTCGACACCCTCAGCACCGTGCACCATCGCGCCCACAACACCGTCCGGTCTCACTACTACAACCTTCTTCTCTCCAGAGGTTGCCAAGTAGGCCCGATACGCGTGTCCGTCACGGTCCACGACCACGTCTACATTAAGATCGGCGGCCGTCTTTGATTCCTCGGAGCTCTGAGCGAGGACAATCATAATACGAATGACGCTCTCCGGGTATGTCTTCAGTGCTTCGAGAATATCCGTGGCGGATTCCACATCCGACGCGAACACGAGCACGGTGTGACACGTCGGACTGAACACGTCGAACAGCCTTGTCTCTGTCCCCGCGTCAGAACGCGCCATACCTGACCTACTAGAGGCCACGATCAATCCCGGGGCATCTGGCGCCCTGTCCCCTGCTACCAACACGCCCTCCTCGAGTACCCCATATGCACTCACGGGTTCTGCCTGGGTATACTCGTCCAGCACGATCGGGCTTGACCGATAGTTCACCCCGAGCATGTTCAGCCGTTTCTCTCGCTGCATCATGCCCTCCATGGTTTGCACCGTGTTTATCTTGTTGAAAATCCCGGTGGTGATGTTCAGCATCTCCGCAACGACAGGGAGCCGCTCGGCGGTATAGGAGTCAAGGAGGGTAGCAGGTGAAAGACCTTTGTGGACAAGAGAAAGTTTCCAAGCCAGGTTGAACTGTTAGAGTAATGTCGTCAGCCACGAAAGGGACAGCACTCCAAAACACCTACGGAGTCTTGGACGGAGGTATTCAGACCTTGACCGCCTGTAGGGCTGTGAACGCTGAAAGTAAAGACGTTAAATAATCCCTACGCGGCGAATACAGTATACATACTGTGCTGCATCTGCAGAAGCTTGTTAGCGAACAAAAGAAACGGTCTGGTAGATAATCATCTCACCCCCAGCAACAAATACACGACCAACACTGAACTTATTTACCATCCTAATATTGGGACTACTTTATGTCAGCTGTGTTCAAGATCAAGGTGCAAATGACTAACCGGAACTCCGAGGAAAAGACCAGTTTTCTAACGTTGATTTCGCGCCCTATTATCTCGGACATACTCTTGAACAGCAACTTCTGATCGGAGAGCAGTTGTTGTGTGGTGTGATCTCGCGAGCGCAACATGAATTGGCACCCATCTGGTGCTATGTCGTCCGTTGGGAGAAGCAGGAGACTGGTCAAAGGGATTGATCACGTTGTACAGATACGGCGAAAAATCAATACTTACAGGCTGGTGGATCTATTGCCAAATATATGCCAGTACTGAAGAGCCTTAATGACTTGTCTGACACGGAAAACTGCGGGAAGTACGTACCCCCCTGTCGAGCCATTCACCTTCAATACATATGTCCCCTACTGCAGAGGTGTGGTCTTCCTTGGTTTCTCCCAAGAATGTCAAGCCAAGATGTTTCCGAGTGGTTCCTATATCAAACGCATAAACGCATTATCGCAAAAGCAAGAGTGGCAGTACCTTTGGCACCATCAGCTCCAATGAGATATGAAGCCTCGAACGTTTCGGAGGTCTGCTCGCCATCCTTTCTTTTAACCAACTTCGCGAGTACGCGATCTCCATTATCCTCAAACGAATGGAGTTCTGTTCCCAATTCGATGGAGCATCCGAATTTTGCCAAATGAGCACGTAAAAGTGCTTCCAGAACTGGTTGCCCGAGCGCTCTTAGATTGTTCTGCAACATTGACAGGTTGGAACATAATCAGATACTAGTAGGTCAGATATTCACTCACATAAGGAATGGAGGGGGTTGGTTCATTGTAAGGGGCCATCATGAAGGTTTTCGTAGGATTGAGCGTTCCGACCTCATATTCGTGGAAGGGACGCATCGGTGACGCCCTCTGATGGATATCGTCTGCGCGGAGAAAGTGGAACGCTTCGAATGTTCGAGGCTGATTGAGCAAGTTGTCAGCTAGTGTCACCATTCACATGGTTTTAGATTACCCAAATCCCATTGGCTTTCTGGCCAATACGGTACTGAGGTTCCTTGTCTATGATTCGAACAGGGATGTTGTTTTGCAATAATGCGAGTGCCGCAGCGAGCCCAGCTGGTCCGGCACCAACCTATCCAAGGCACACGTTAATGGTATCAACATCATAGATCGAAAGACATACCACGAGCACTGGTGCAACGGAAGTCGTCATGATGGACTCTCGTTCGTGGAGAAAAATGTCTTGCACAGATAGAAAAGTAGGATTGCGCTGGATCGTTTTCTTGGGGGCTCCTGGGTATAAATACTCGGCAGGGAAAACGCAGGCACATGGCGGCGACGGCAGTCCAATGGTGACGTGTACATCCGGCAGCGCCAGGAATGAGTCCGAGCATGTCTTGAGTCTGCCCAGTGCTACGCGGCATTGACATGGAAATTGGTGGGCTGTGACTCTGATATTGCCCGGATCACTTGCCAGTGAGTGCTACATGGGGGATGTTGGGGTTACCCCCTGATCAACGCGACTTCTAGTAAATGTAATGACCTCAGCGGCCCGACTCGGCGGCGCGGCTGACCTACACCACTATGGCGTCAGAACTATGGCGTCAGAACTGCACAAAAAGTCCGGCGCAACTTTTTTTGAGTCAGCGCAACTTTTTTCGGGCGAGCGCGCAACTTTTTTCGAGTGGACCAGCGCAACTTTTTTCGAGTGACCCGGCGCAACT
>JBBPKG010000334.1:15273-27512 GCA_038089115.1 Fistulinella cinereoalba | reverse complement strand
TGCATCTCCGGGCAGTGTGATTTGCTTGGGGAGAGATCAGTCCAGGAGGTGTCGGAGGTGCTAGCCCAAGGAGCGGATTCCGCTTTGGATGCTTGTCCAGACTTGTGAAACTTTACATGGCAGGAGGAAATGATCCTCCAAGATTTGACGTCCAACAGTTTGTATGCCTGTTGCCCATAGGTATACCCTAACAGGACACACTTACAACTGTGGGGTTGGAATTTTCCTCCACGCTGTTCCTTCGGGATGAAGGCATATCTAAGACATCTGAAGGGTTGGAAGAGAGTGGGGTCGGCATTCTGGTTGAATAGACAGTGGTATGAAGTATCTCTGTGGAGGGCAGAGGACGGACTCTGGGTGGTAATGTATGTGGCATTTGCCATTGCATCGCTCCAAAAGCATTTCGGGAGTTTGGCATCCAGAAGCATTGTGTTGGCAAGCATGGATAATGTTTGATTCATGCATTCTGCTAGTCCGTTTTGCTCTGGTGTGTAGGGCGCTGACCATTCCGGTATTGTTCTGTCTTTTCGGAGTTGTTCCAGGAAAGCCTTTCTGGTATATTCACCTCCTCCGTCACTTCGAAGGAATTCCACATGTGGGGCCGAGAATAGTTCAGACTTGATCTCTGTTCAGAGTGCTGCCTGGATGTCAGTTTTCCATTGTCTGTACTGATCGATTACATCACTTTTGTGTTTCAGGAAGTAAAGCCATGGGAAGTGTGTGTAGTCATTCATGATCAGTAGCCAGTAGCGAAACCCCTTGCAGGATTGTGGAGTGATCGGACCTTTGATGCTCATGTGAATGACTTGCAGCGGACATGTGGTCCGTGGTTCGGAGGAAGTATCGAAAGGCAGTTTCTTCATCTTTCCAAGGGTATATGCTTCACAGAAGGAGGGCACTCTGGTTAGAGACATTATACCTTCAAGATGACCATGTCAGACCATTTGTTTGATCTGGCTCATGGCTATGTGTCCCAAGTGCTTATGTAGTACGTTTATATCCATGGAGAGTAGTGCATGATTGGGTGCCAGAGTTGCGGTTACGTTGGCATTGTACAGCCCATCGTTGTATTTCCTGCACATTATTGGAGTTCCGTCCTTTTGTATGGAGCAGGTCTTGGAGTTTCTGTTGAAGACTGTGGAAAGTCCAACGCTTGTGAGCTTATGCACGGAGATGAGAGATATATGGAAATTGGGAGCGAGTAAGACTCCACTGAGGATGATTTCGAATGCTTTTCTGTTCACTTTTGAGGTGAGTGGTATGGTTCCAATGCCGGTCGCAGAGATGGAGGAGTTGTCTCTAAGGAGAATGCATTGAGGCGGATGTAGTGGGGTGAATGTTCGAAACCAGGAGTGTTTTGGTACCATGTGGAAGGTTGCTCCGGAATTGATAATGACCATTTTTGACTTCTGGGAATGGAGATCAGACAACACATAGGCTGGAATCCATGTCATTATGAGGGTGGAGGCACTGTCCCTAGTTACATTTGCCTTTTCTATCGTTCCGGAACCTGGGTCCAGGTCCGGAGGCTTCTTTGTCTTATTTGCCTTCTCCTTTCCTTTTTCCTTCCCCTTCCACTTTTCTCCAGACTGCTCCCTCAACTTCTTGCTCCAGTTTTGGTAGTCCCAACACTTCTCCATCATATGGCCCTTTCATCCATGGTGTTCGCAAAAATCCTCTGGTCCCGCTTTGCTTGCGAGTGCAGCACTTTTCGGGGCTCTGCTTCGGAGTCCAAGGCACGCTTCTTCAGCTAGGATCTGTGTCTCGATCACGTCGAAGGTGAACTTGGACTCCTCCGTGGTATTTACGACGGAGGACGTGAAGGCGTTCCATTCCGGTGTGTCTAGGAGTGAGTTGAGCAGTATGAAAGCCACGATCTTCGGATCTACCGAGTATTTCATTCTGGTGAGATGGGACTTGAGGGTTTGGAGCACGGCAATGTGGTCCATGGCAGTGGATTTTCCGTCCCAGGATGCGGAGAACATTTGCTGGAACTGGAAGAAGGTGGAGGCGAGACTGCTCTCTTGATGTAGTTTCAGGAGGGCGTCGAAGAGCGCTTTGGCGGTCGTGTGTTTCTCCATTTTGAGTAGTAGAGCATTGGAAATATGGTCTTGTATGATACTGTGCACTTTCTCATCTCATTCGTGCCACTTCCGGAGGTCTTCCGTGGTTGAAGCGGAGGAGATGGAGGCGGAGGCGGAAGAGGTAATGGAGGCGGAGGGAGCAATAGCGGAGGTGCTGGAGATCGTCAGGGCGATGTCAGTGCCCATGACAATGCCCAACATCTTTTCTCGGCAAAGCTTTGCTTGAATTCGCATTTTCCATATTGCAAAATTGGCCAAACCAGTGAGGACTGGGCAGGAGGTGGGAACTGAGGCGTCAGAGGTCATTGGAATAGACCAGAATCGAAGTGGAGGTGTGGGAAAGTTGCTTAGCTGTGCTTGGGTGCACTTGGATTAGTGAAAATTTTCTCAGCTGAGGCTAAATCTGTCAGTGGGCACTGACAGGGCTCATAACCTGTTGCAGAACTGCCAGAAAGTGGTCTAGCAGAGTGGACAGGAGTCCTACAATACATTAGATAGGTAAATAGAAGGTAGCTGAGCTCTTACCTCAGATGCAGTCCACAAAGAGATGGAAGCAACTGAGGGAAAAGTGAAAGCGGACTTGTAAACACTAAAAAGAGGGTGGAGATGTGACTGAATATGGTCCATCAAACTCCACCAAGTGAATAGTACGTACTCCAGGCTGGGTTGAATAACTCCGGTCTGGTCTGGGCCAACTCTGGCACAAAGTCCATAAGAAGAGAGAATAACAAGGTAAGTACATATGGAATTAGTGCTGGAGTAGGTCCGGAGTGCACCAGAGGAGACCGGAGAAGTGATGTGAGCATCCGGAGTTAAGGGATTTTGACAAGAACGCCTGGCAGAGGCATGGGCTGTGCAGCACAACCAGTCTAACCCAGACCAAAACCTGCCGGCAGCCAGGCAACTGGACGGCCAGCGCCTGAACCCCCACAACAAACCCTAAGAGCCCCCTGCCCTGCCAGCCCAGGCAGACCAAAGCAGAGATGGAGAAAAAGAAGACCAAAATGTGCGACTTCCCTGTGGGCAAAGCCCCACCCTTAGTCCTCACCCTTCACCCTTTCCAGTATGCCATACAGAAACTAAATGTGCAAGAATATGTAGAGTTGTGGTACTTCTCACAGGAAGGATGCTGGAATGCAATGCGCTCCCAAAAAACCAACACCAATGACACCATGGGTGTCACCAGCACCAACAACGTCCTCATCTTACACCCAGTGGCTGCAGTCAAAGCATCACGCAACACATGTGCTGACCATGATCTATCATTCACAGAATTCCTCCAGTCCCACATCTCCTTCCTGAAGCACATAGCGCAAGCTTCGTGGCCCCTCATGCATGTCAATGCACTGGCCACCTTCTTTTGGAACATCGAAAGCCACTCTATCCACCAAATGCACCATGGTGATCAAATTGCCCTCACATATGCTTCCTGAGTCCGGCATCACTGGCATGATGAATTCCGCCCAGAAGGCAGGGATGAGTTTGACATCTCCATCATCAATGAAAACTTGATGAACACCATCACTTTCGAAATGAACTCAGTGATGATGATGCAGGATTCTCGCTCCTGACAGGTCAGTCATTCAGCCGTCAGTGCGGTTTCCAAACATCTGCTAACTGCAATGTTCCAACCCACTGCCTGCCCAATATAATTGCCATCCAGCCCCACCACCTCCTCCCTACCTCCACCTCCTCTTCTCCCACCACCACCTCCCCCACCGCTGCCTCCCACCCCCACCTCCTAACCCCCACCTTCCTCCTTGCCAATATATTCTCTCCACCTTCCTAGCATGAGGCCCCCTCTGCCACTCCATTCACCCCCAGTGGGTACCAGTCCCACCACAGTCGCCCACCTGGGGACTCAACACCTAGGCACCAGTGCTCCTCCCAATCCACCTCCCCCCACCACTCCTTTTGCACAGCCATCCATCGCCCTTCATCCACCCTGCCGACTGCATCAGGAGCATGCAGACACATGGCAAACCATTCCAGCCCATCCACATCCCCAAAATCAGCATGCCCGGTCTGCCTGGGCCGACACCTCCACTGGATACATGAATGTAAAGTCAATGCCATGTGGAATGGCAGCCCAGCCCATGTGCGCCACAACTCCGAAGAACAGCTTGTTGACAGCAAAGGGCACATCCTATGTGGAGATTGGCAGAAACCTAATGGATGCAAACTATGGCAGCATGCCACAAAGCATGCTTGCTCTGGATGTAGTAGTGGAGGGCATGGTGCTCAAGGATGCCATCAGGCAGAGAAGCCCCCACCTGCTGACCCCTTATAATGTGAACACTTGGGAACAGGTGTTCAGCAACCATGACCTCAAAGCCTGATACCCCCCTCCCACCTAATAGCTGGCCTCTGCCATGGAGTGTCTGCCAACATCCCTGCCCTGTCCCATACCTATACCCCTTCCAACTCAGCCTCCATACTGCAATATAAGGAAGCCTTCCATGATCTCATACATAAAGAACTCACCAGAGGCCACTATCTGGGCCCTTTCACCCGCCACAAAATTCAAGAAACCCTCAGAAACTTCCAGTCCTCTCCCATCTCCCTAATATCCAAACCAGACAAACCAGGCCACTTCTGCATGGTCCAGAACCTGTCACACCCCTCAGGAGGTTTATATGGCACAGTGGCAAGTGCAGGAGCAGACATCCTGCAAGTGTCAGGATTTGGACCTATTCTGAGGTGGGTAGATGACCACTTGTTTCTTAGAATCCCCCAACACCTTCTGGCTGAATACAATAGGCACTGCAAAGAAACAGCAACAAAAATCACCCAAGCAGGGGGCATACAAACCCAGGGTGGCCGAACATGGTTTGCTGGCCCCCCCTTACCAGATGGCTCTACCACAGAATATGATGAGGACCACCACCACCGCCTCATTGCCTTCCCCACCCTGAGTAAGACTGAAGATGACCTCACATATGCTTACTTGTTGGCTGATATGGACTCCGTATCCAGGCAACTGGGTATCCCATGGGAACCATCAAAAGATATCCCTTTTTCATCTTGGCCCACCTTCATTGGCTTTATATGGGACCTGGACAACCACACAGTAGAACTCACACCCACCAAGCGGGACAAATACCTAAATGCCTTATCATCCTGGATGGCTACCTGCACACACACACTTGAAGAAGCATAGAAGCTGCATGGAAAACTCCTACATGCATCCCTGATCCTACCAGACGGCTGGCCGTACATTGCCAACATAGAAGCAATGCTCACAATATTCCAGAGCGAACCGTTGAAGCCCTGCATGCCACCACATGGCACACAGGCAGACATGGCATGGTGGCACAACTGCCTCTCTGGGCCCCTCCTACCACACCCCATTCCTTCATTCCAGCCCATACTGACCATCCATGCCTTTTCCAATGCAAGCACAGAGGGCATCACCATCACCATCAATGGGCAGTGGCGAGCCTGGCACCTCGCACCCACTTGGCAGCATGATGGCCATGATATCGGTTGGGCCGAGGCGGTCGGCCTTGAACTACTCACCCTCACAGCCCTATGAGATGGACTATGCAAAACAGCCTTTGCCATTTTCTGTGATAATCAGGGCATCATTGAGAGATGGCGCCAGGGGCACAGCCGCAGCTGACCCACCAACGAGGTATTCAAGCGCATCCATGCTGCCTTGGCTCAGGCAAAATGCACACTCCACGTCCAATATGTGCAAAGCGGTGACAACCCCACTGACGCCCTCTCGCGAGGCATATATCCCCCCATTCACCTCCAACTACCACCCATCATCCTACACCCCTCCCTCGAACACCTCCTCCATGATGCTGCCTCAGCTGCCCCCCCAGTCACACCACACCACCAGTAAACCCCACCCACAAATACATTTATTGAGCATCTATGCAACAGCCATGAAGGACACAGCCCAGACACCCACAAACCCCATGCCTGAGCAAACCACACCCCAAGCACCGTCCTCTGCCCAACCAGACATAACAGCACTGTGCCTGTCATGTGTTGCCCATGACCACCTTCTACATTGGCTACTGGCACAATCTTGCTCCCAATGCCCCCATTCAACCCTGACGACACCAAGCACCTGTACTATGTCATCACACAAGCCTGGTCCTCCTCCACATGAGAAACATATGGCTCAGGGCTGCTTGCATTCCACACCTTCTGTGACCAGAAAGCCATCCCTGAGCTCGAATGAGCCCCAGCCTCCCCTGAGCTCATTGCATATTTCATATCAGCCATGGCAGGCCTCTATGCAGTGTCCACAGTCACAAACTATGTTTGCGGTGTGTGTGCATGGCATGTACTACACAGTGTTATGCAGAGAGGGTTGTTCTAGGTTGATAGAATGCTGGATGACAACAGCGACGAGGAGGGAGAGCAAGACAACCCTTGCTATCGACAAGGAGCTAGACGACACTAGCAAAAGAGCAAGGTGACACTTGCTGACAGAGAGGGATGCAAGACAACACTTGCAGACAGTGGAGAGACTAGAAATAATGCTATGAATTACACAGAACTAGCTAAGGTTATAAGAGCAGCGATGAAGTATTTATGGAGTTTAGAAACTATGAGGCAGTGTGAGAGAACTGCTGAGGAGGTGGGCTGTCCATTGGCAACAATCAATCGGAAGAATCAGAAAGAATAGAAGAAGAAGGAAGTGGGGATCAAACATCAAAGTAATTGGAGATATCATACAAGGAAAAGAAGACAGCTGAGTCATCGACATAACTGGTCTGATGACAAATGAAGAATTGATGTACGAAGTCAGAGAAAGCAGAGTGAAACATGGAAAGAACAAAGCAATGGGCACAACCAGCAGAGTGAATTATAATATTACCCCCCATGTATACTCAAGCCACCGGATCGAGATGAACAAATTCTTCGAGGAAGTCAAGAGGTTGGAGGGGGAGAGGGGGAAGGACTGGTCGCATCCTTATGTTTGCGAGGACAGTCGTCATAGATGTGCCCTGATTCGTGGCATTTAGCACAGATGTGACGGTTGTTGTGGTCCCATCTGTTATGGTAAGTGCACTAGGAGGGGAGACAACGGAACTTCTCATGCCCCAGAGCCAATTGGCGACAATGTGGGCACCTAAAAAGAGGGCAGTTGATCCAGTAATGCCCTGAATCTTGACATTGAAAGCACTGGACATCCTCTGGGATAGGGCGAAGGCTGAGGACGGTGTCCATTGGGAGATGGGTGTGAAAATACTCAAGGGGGATGACCTGGGTGGGGGAGGATAGAGTGCATCCATCATAAAGGGATTCTGCGGTCACCTCTCCAATGGTGTGAGGAGGGACTTCGGTGACAGGAGGAGTGATAGTGCGAGGGGCAGGGACAGGGAGGGGTTGTGTTAAACGGAGGGCCTCCTCAGTATATCGTTGAGTTCTTCCTGAGTGAGGGTGCGCAGGATGGGGCAGAAGGGGTGAGAGAGATGAGGTGGGTTGACAGAGGTGACAATGAGACTGAAGTTGTGATGATCAAGCAGGTGGAGGATACGTTGTCCAATGCGGTGGAGGGAATTGTGAAGGATGGTGGAAGTGGGGGTGGCAGGAAGGGTGTCGTGGGCGACAAGCAGGTCTGCCGAGTGAGTAGAGTGGTATATCTGAACCAGGGTGGTCAAGGTTTTGTTGCCAGAGAAGAGGGGATGTCGTTCAACATGTGCGAGGGCAGGGGCACACTTCAGGATGGAAGCAAAGAAGAGTATGCGTTTTTCAGCTGAGAGAAGGGAGGGATAGATGCATTGCGTCGACAAACCAGGAGGAATGCGAGAAAGAGTGACATCTTCTTGGGAGGAGGTCATGGTCGATGAGGGTGGGGGTGAGGGTATAGGTCGAAGTTGACAATGAGGACAATGAGAAGGATAGCGAAGATGAGGGCGACGAGGATGTGGAGCCAGACAAGGGTGTTGGGGGATAACATCTAGTGGGGGTGTTTTTGTTTATAAGCGTTAAGAAGGGTCTGTGCGTTCTGGAGATTCCCTGGAGATTCCCAGGTATCTTCTGATGATGAATACCCCTTCCATCCCACGAGGTAACGCCACTGATCCCAGACCTTTTTGTGTGCCTTGATACGATCAACTTTGTACTCTTCTTCATTATCAATGATTTCAGGGGGTGGAGATAAGAAGTTCGGTCCATGTTCAGCAGTTTCTTTGTACGAGGAGAGGAGGGAGGCGTGGAAGACATTGTGTATCTTCCAGGAAGGGGGAAGTTTGAGGCAATAGGCAATAGGGGAGAGGACTTGGATGATCTCAAAGGGTCCTTCCCATCAAGGGGCGAGTTTTCGGTTCTTGTCCTTGAGGCGAAAATTATGGTTTTCCAACCATACCTTATCACTGGTTTTCCAGGGGGAGAAGCGAGATCTGATGTGTTGCTTCATCAGCTGTTGTGCCTTCTGATGGGCTGCTAGTGCTTCATCTCTGGCTTTTGTTAGGGTGGTCAATTGGTCTTTGAGGGCAGGGAGGAAAGTCTTTCTGAGTAGGGGGTAGGAGCGAGGTTCATAACCCATCATTAGGCTGAAGGGGGTTTGTTGGGTGGAGGAGTGGACCGATGAGTTGTGAGAGAATTCGGCCATGGGGAGGAGTTCTGACCAAAGGGATTCCTTGGAGCAGAAGAGGCGTAGGTATGTTTTGAGTTCCTGGTTTACGCACTCAGTTTCTCCATCCATTTGTGGATGGTATGCGGAGGAAAGTTTGATGTCATACTGAAGAAGACAAGTGAGTTCTCTAGCAAAGGCAGAGGCAAATTGGGGGCCTCTATCGAATATGACTGTGTCATGTAGGCCAAAGTGAGCAAAGACGTGGTGGAAAAAGAGGAATGCGATCCCCTTGGCATCGATAGACTTGGTGGAAGGAGCGTAAATGACCCCCTTTGTAAGGCCATGGTCGACCATGACCATGACCGAATCAAAACCTCCAGAGGGGGGCAGTCCAGAGATGAGGTCAACTGATATCTGTTGGAAGGGGCAGGTAGTGACCGAGGGGAGGGCAGCGAGGGGGAATGGTGGGGTGGGTGAGAACTTTGCAAGACTGGCAGAGGGTGCAGCCAGCCACAAAGCGACGGACAAGGGAGAAGAGGCCAGGCCACCAAAAATCACAAGCAACCAGGGCCTGGGTGTGCTGGACACCACCATGACCACCAGCAGGAGATTCATGGAGAAAGCGGATGAGGGGGAGATGAGCTGGGGGTGGGACATAGAGGCATCCCTTGAAGTAAAGTCAACCATCATCAAAGGTCCAATCAGACGCGGAGGAGCGAGGGAAGAGGGGGGAGCCGGCAGAGACCTTTTGAAGTGCATCAACGATGAGGGGGTCAGAAGTAGAGGACGCAGAGATCTTGTCCAGGATGGCCAGGTTGATAGAGTATGCAAAGAGAGCATCAGGGAGAAGGGCAATGTCAGCATTGTCAGAGGAGGTGTCAGGGGAGTCGATGTGAGAGAGGGCATCAGCAGGGGCAATTTGAGCAGCAGGGAGGGCAATGGAATGGAGATCAAAGTCAAGGAGGAAGATTTGCCACCTGGCTTGACGGCGAGATAACTTATGGGGTTGACAGAAGTAGAAAAGGTTCTTATGGTCAGACTGGATGGTGATAGGGTGGACGGCCCCAAGAAGATAATGGCGCCAGTGGGTAAGAGCATGGATGACTGCAAGGAGCTTGCGATCATAGATGTCATAGTTCCATTCAGCATCGGAGAAGGTGGAGGAGATATATGCACACGGGTGAAGGTCACCATTGCTGTCTGGTTGAAGGAGAACACTGCCCGAGGCAGTAAGGGATGCATCGGTAGGGATGGGTCAATCATGCAGAGCACTGGGGTGGAGGTGAAGATGGTTTTAAGATGGTCAAAAGCGGCCTGCTGATCAGGTCCCCACACCCAGGGCTGATCCTTGTGGGTGAGCTGGTTGAGGGGGGCGGCAAGGGCCGAGAAATTAGGGATGAATTTGCAGTAGAAGTTGCAAAAACCAAGGAAGGAGAAAACGCTCTTCAACGATTTTGGGGGAGACCAGGAGGTGATGGCAGTCAACTTGGTGGGGTCCATCTGGACTTGACCCGATCTGACAACCATGCCCAGGTATTCACAGGTAGGGGTGTAGAAGCAGCATTTCACAAGCTTCAAGAAGAGGCCATGCTCCCTAAGGCATTCCAGGACAAGTCTGGTTCGTTCGGTGTGGTCAGAGCAGAGATGACTGTGGATGAGGATGTCATCCATGTAGACGATCACCCAGCCCTGAGCAATGCAGTCATAAAAGATGTGGTTCATAAACATCTGGAAGGTGGCCAGTGAATTGCAAAGTCCGAAGAACATGACTGTGGGTTCAAAAAGGCCAAGGGGGGTGATAAAGGCAGCCTTCCATCAATCCTCAGGGCGAATTTGGATATTGTTATATCCCCATCATACATCGAACTTGGTGAACAGAGTGGAATTCTTGATCTTGTCAATTAGATCAGAGATGAGGGGGAGAGGATATGTGTTCTTGACTGTATGTTCATTTACATATCAATAGTCCTGGTAGGGACAGAGGGTGCCATCCTTTTTGGGAACAAAGAAGAAGAGGGAGGCTTGGGGAGATTTTGATGGGACGATGCATCCAGTTTTCAAGTGTTCTTCAACAAAGCTTTTGCAAGTGTCCATCTCTTGGGGAGAGAGGGAGTAGGTCTTGGCCACTTTTGGGACAAAGGAGTCCTTCAGTTTGATGGCATGATCGAAATCCCTTGAGGGGGGTAGCAGGTGGTGCATCTTTTCAGTGAAGACATCGGCAAAATCATGGAACTCGAGGGGTAAGACTACTTCTGGCTTTGTTCCTTGCGATGCGAGTTCAGTACTGAGGGTGGTTTTTCGAAGATGTTCCCCTAGTAACCAATTTTGTCGTTTCACTATTCTGTTGGCTGTTTGCTTATTAGGATCCAGGCCGAGCCAGCGCAAGAGGTATCTCTGAGGAATGGTGTCATATGTTTTCTGAGGAGGGCAATCAGTTGATAGGGTGAGGGTGTTACATAGCCTTCCAATCCACAATGGGGTTGTGGATGCACAGCCAGGGCATTCCAAGGATGATCTGGGGTCGCCCACAGGTGAGTATCATCAGGGGGAGGGTTTCTGTGGTATCCTGGTATGCTATCTGCACTGTCATTCGATGGCAAATCATCCCTGTAGAATTTGGGGTGCCATCTACGTTGTAGGCATGAATGGGGGAAGGGAGTGGGGTGGTAGGAAGGCCAAGTCGAGTGGCGAGAGCCTTGTCGATGAAATTTCCAGTGGTTTCACTGTCTATCAGGGTGGTGGTTTTGACGCTTTTTGCTCCTAGTATGATGTGAACCGAGATTCTGATTGCTTTCTCAGAGTTGACAGATACTAGTACAGGAGCGATGGTATGGAAGGAGGACGTTGAAGCATCCTTCCATTTCAAAAATCCTCTTCGATGGTCTCTACAGCAGCCACTGAGGTGTTTTCCTCGGATTTCTCCTCAAAGCAGGTCTGGAGGACAGAGAGGATCTCCTTTTGATCCTTCCATTTTGCTTTCAGTGCATGAACATATTCTCCTAATTTGGACATTGCTTTGGGGGTTTCAGGGGCAGATGGGGTGTTTTCGATGGTGCATATGCAAGCAGGGTTATGTGAGGAAAGTGGTGGGTGGGTAGAGGGGGATCCAGGGTGGTTGCGAGTGGAGCAACCTGACCGCTTACAGATGAAGCAGAGTTTATCACGAAGACAGCGGGCTTGTTCAGTTGGGGAAAGATTGATTGCATCTACGTCCATGGCATTTGGATCACGGATGGAATGAGTAAAGGAGAAAGAAGGGGTGGAGGAGGAGCCATTCTTTAGGCGTCAATCAATCTTGACTTGTTGGGTATGGAAGAGTTTGGCTTTCTCTACCCACTTTTGAATTGTGTCTGGGACGGTTTCACAGGAGAGGATCTTGGTAACGATTTTGGCATCTAGTCCATCGCTGAAGAGGTCAATGAGTGTGCTTTGTTCCTGGATAGCTGCCTTGGCGGCTTCGTTCTGGAACTCAGTTAGGAACTCCTGGAACCCATCTGATATAACTTTCCCTTTATCCTTGACAGTCTTCTGGAAGAGGTGTTTCAAGGCTTCCCTAGCATGATCTTTGGTGTCATAGGGGAAGAAGGTAATCTCAAAGTCTGCTTCAAGTTTGG